>JBCJKH010049043.1:0-37053 GCA_039877255.1 Loriculus beryllinus
GAACAGTTACGTATTTTTATAATGTCACCACAGAAGTATTCTTCCTTCTTGGAGCTTCCTGGCAAGTTTAACCTTTTTTTATGTGTGGGGTCATAGCTCCAGTTAAATCAGTCCTAGACATGCTAGTGTTGGCTACATAATCATGCTTTGTTCTCTTCACAGTGACTAAAATCTGTGTTTTGGCAGGTGTGCTATTAACTTGGAGCTGATAAGTTAGCCCTCTCAAAAATGCAGGGAGTAGCTGCTTCATTTCTGAAGATCATTATGGGACAAATTAACCCTTGAAACTGATTATATTTTAGCATTAAATGTTTGGGCAGTTTCATGATTATTTTTTTTTTCTTTTTCATGAGGCTTAGATGCCAGTATTCTTCCTGAAACTGACTGCATTTATTTCCTTGTGTAAAAAAAGAAAAAAAAAATGTACTTTTTAACTCAGTACTGAATGCTACAGTAATTACTGAGTCAAAAGAGCAGGTTTTCCCTTCCATTTTCTCCTCCCAAGAGAAAGAGAGCACTGCCAAGTTTGCAGTTTTTATTTCAAAATAAGTGGTTTGCCTTTGCTGTTAAAGAAGATTGGAGTTCTTGGAAACACACAGTCCTGAGGGGCTGTTCCTCAGCTACTGCAGAAACTGCAAGGATGGAATGCAGCAATCCTTCTACCCCACAGAATATGTTTTGATTTTTCTTCTGCCTCCTAAGTTTTGGGTTTTGTATTTAAAAAAAAAAGCTGTCTCAAAATTTGTCTGTTTGTTGTAGGGTGGGGTTTTATTTTTTTGTTTGTTTGTTGTTTTGTTTTCCCTGCTTTGTTTTGAAACAGGTTGTTTGGCAAAAATTGTTTGAAATCAGTCAGATTCTTTCAAACACTGTATAAAAGAAGCTTAGAGCCTAAGTCAGAATTCTTTATAGAGTGTAATCTATTAAAATTCCTTACATAAATGATATTAGAGGAGTTTTGTGTCAACTGATGGGTTTGAGGGAAACTCAGTGACTAACCTTGACTGACAATCAGTGTTTGGTTTCACAACAGAGGGCATATTTGAAGGGTTTGAGAATTTTTTTTGTCCTCAGTTTATTCAACTGGTTCTTTTCAGTAGTAAATTTTTTCAGAGATGACTTTACAATGAAAAAAGTAGCAAAGCTGGATTCTATCTGTACATCTCTGACTAAAGCTAGGTGTAAATGGTTAGCTCTATTAATTCTGAAATACTGCTTATCTTCTCACTTAGTACAGCAGCTGATGTGTGGCTTCGTTGAGCAGCTGGCTGTGCAAGGAGGCTTCCCCACCCATCTCCAGGCACAAGTTTTCCCCTCTTCCATGTGCCAGCAGAATCTCTGCTTGCATGGTCAGTAGCTCTGAGTTAAATCAGCTGAGGGATCCAGCAGAAAACTACTCTAAGCTCTTTATTTGCAGGCTTTATTTTTTGCTGTCTGGCTGGTTGAGTCTCTCAAGACAAGCCAGTTGCTAGACTGTGAGTGGGGAGGGGAAGCTGTCAGGATGAGGGGTTATAACTGAAGAGGAGATTAAGATAAGTCTTTTAGTGACAGCAAGCTCTTACGGTCTTGGTTGTGACATCAGCCTACACCCTTATGCTTCAGTTTGGGTAGTAAACTTCACCTTTAAAGGTAGAATGTTTTAAGTGGTTTTAATGTTTTTGTGAATGTATTTATATTAAACTTTCCTAAACTTTCATTTTGAAGTGACTTTTTTGTGTGATAAATATTTTGATTTTAGTGCATCAAATGCACCTTGATACAGATCACAAAAAATAAAGCAACAAGGAAGTACATAATTGCTGAATGTAGTATGTTACAATCAGGAAAAGTATGCCAACTATGTAAGTACTTCCGTGTGTTCAGAAGCCATGTATGCTCCTGATTAGCTTGAAATATCAAATTGCATCAAGTCTTGTTCTATTTACTTACCTCCCCCCTGCCCCCCAAAAAAAGAAATACTGTAAAGTATTCTTGGGGTGGGTTTTTTGTTGTGGTTTTGTTGTTGTTGTTTTAATTAGATCTTGAAAAAGTGATTTGACTAATGATAGAATGATAACTCGTTAGTTCTGAAGGAAGGTAACCTCTGTCACCTCTTGCCTGTTGATGTTGGTTTTGAGATTACGTTCCTCAGCGGCACTGCCCTGTTGAATTCTGTGTGTTGTATGGCATATATTGATTTACTTTCTTTTGAAAGGCATGTCTAGGTCTTGAATTTTGGGTTAGGGAAGTGATTAGTATGTTTTCTGAAAGCTTCTGTTGGAGGAAACTGTACCTGATACGTTAAGTGTTGGCTAAGACTCCTTTTGCAGTTTGACTATAAAAGCTTTACTTTGCTTTACTTTTTGTTTCTTTAGGAACAGGAAGGAGTTCTCTAAAAAAAAAAAGTAAATTACTGTTTCATAACAAAGGTGTTGTTCTTTAAAGAATAGATACACAGCCACTTTGTTCTGTAGAGTCTGAAACAAATACTTGAGGAATGACTGATTCACCACCTAACTATTATTGCTAGCTGTTCTTAGCATTTCTTTCTAATCTACCTGCATTTTGGTCACTTTTATTGCTTTGTAAAAAAAAAAAAAGCAAGAAAGGAAGAAAGAGCTTAGAAGGAAGTAGTTGCTGTGTCAAGTAAGTAGTTTCCTGGTAGGTGCTGCATAACAGTGGTTTCAGTTTTAAAGCGAAGTTTCAGTGTTGACTGATTTCCATGTAATTGTAAAATTATGGAGGAATTGCTATAATGAAGTAACTTTTCTTCAGTGTAATATTTAAATAGAACTAAACTTAGTATTTTATGAAGCAGAGTACTGGAGAATGTTTAGTGTACAGTCTGCTTTTGATTTTTTGCTGATGCAATATCCAAATTCTGCATTTTTCAGATTTTACTGGTGATTTATTGTTTAAATGAATATTTGAATATGTAATTACAAACGCTTGTTACCTCTGGTACTTCCTCTTACTGCACAATAGAAACTTCTGTTTTGCATTACAGAACTATATGAACAGCAATTGAAGCACAAATGGCAGACAGTAAAGTAACTTGTAGCATCAGCAGCCTGTGCCAGTAACTTGTTAAAACTGCTTCTTTCTCTCAAGTTTCCATTTGCCCAAAGTTGCTTTAATAATGGTTATTAAAGAACTGAAGGGAAAGCAAAAAATGGTGATGCAAGGTGTGTTGAAGCTGTTGAAATCTCTCATCCGTCTTTCTCTCCTTTTGCCTCTATTTCCCCCAGACAGTCAGGTGACTCCCTGCCATTTTCGTGCTTTGGTGGTTTTCTTGTGCCACATATCCCCCTGTGGGATGTGTTTTTCTTATGATGTTGGTGTGTATTTGTCAGTTCATGCTGTCGAGGACTTTTTGTGTCCAGTCTTGTCTTGTTTTGGCTTTCCAATTGGGAACACTTTGTTCAGGATTATTTTTTTTTTTAATATGTGTTGGCTTATGTGAGGTAGGATTTAGTTATTTTTTTTTAAGCTAAATAATGTTATATACGTATAAGAACAAACTTGCTTTCAATTTAATATGGAAATTATGAAATGGTTATATGCCTGCTGTAAAGGGATGCAGATGAGAGAGGAGTATCCCTGAAATAAGAGAAAGGCCTCCTACATACATAATCAGTGTCTAAAGGATGAAATTCCCTTGCTGATGATGAGCTTTAAGATTAATCTAGCAAGATAATCGCCATCTGATGGGTAACTGGTTACAGAGAGGGCATCTGTTATCCTGATAACCCATAGGAGAAAAGAAAGGTATTTCAAAATCATGTGCTGTAGAGGCAAATGTATCTTATTTTGTATGTGTTAAAGATGTTCTGATCAGTTAATGTTTTCACTGGATTAGTTAATTTGTGGTTTAAAAGCTGGGCATGGATTTTATAAGCAGTGTTGAAATTTTAGTTTCTAATTACAGTCAAAATCAAACAACAACTCAAAATAATGGAGGTGGGTCTCTTGATATTGACAGGGTATTGTATGTCCTTAACTGAATATGCAACACTTAGTAAGGGTATTTTCTGCTTGTTAGTTTCCAGGTAAAGATACAAGGTTGCTCTTCTGGTTTTGTTGTGTGTTGATTTAGTGAATTAACAGGAGCCAGATTCACTTGCAAACAATTGTAGAGGAAACTTACTGGGTGTGGGGTTGACATGACAGACAGGACAGTAGCAGCATTGTCTGGAAGATCTTTATTTGCAAGTAGAGGTATACAGTATAACATCTTTCTTTCTCGTATTCTTTAAGAATAGCTTAATCAGTGGTGGTAAATGTAGTAGACACGTAGGCAGTCTTACCTATAATCATTGTAATTTAAGTAGCTATACTGTTAAATAGCTTATATTTGCAAAACCCATGATAGCTATTTAGCAAACTGTAGATCAGGTAGCAAGAAGCAGTTAGTGGGAAATAAATGACATTGGAAAAAAAGGTTAACATAAAATTGCTGAATATTTTATTTCTGTGAGTTACAAAATAGAGAATATAAAGAAGGTATAGCAGAAAGCATAAAGGTGGTGCAGGCATGATAGGAAGGATTGAAAGGCCTTGAGTATTTCGGGATTATTTTTTTTTTTTAAGTTTTAGCATTAAAAGGGTAGTTTAAATTCAGTACATCTGAACTGTTCAAAAGGTGTTCAGTATCTTGGCTTGGCTTCTCCTGGAATACATTGTTTACTCAATTTGTTTAAATGGCTTGTAACAGAAAATGGTCACCTGAAAGTGCTGAAGTACACTATGAAAAATAAATAAAACTGATTTTAGCTGCATAAAGTCTGAATTTCAAGAGACTTTTCAAATGAAATGGTGTATTAAATGGGGACTTAAGAGATAAGGTTGGAGAAATATAATCTGTGTGTATTTAATAACAAAAAGAAAATGAAGATTGTAGGAAATAACCTGCATTGAAAGAGTAGCATTGAAGAGCTTAGTTCTAGGAGGAGCTTTCCTGGGTGTGCTGCCAACTAAAAGGTCCCTCAGGCTTGCTGTAAATACTGTTTCTTAAGCTACGTGAATTTTAAGAACTAAAAAGGAGAGAAGCTGAGGCAATAATGCTTTAAACAAAATGCTTGCAATTGACATGAATACTTACAGTTCCTCTCTAGACTTTCAGCTTAGTTCTGAAGGTAGCGCTGGGGGTGTAATTCTTGTCCTGTCTGAATTAGGAAGAGCAGGCATATACCCCAGGAATCTGATTTGTTGAGATGTGCTCTTTTCTATTATTTCTTGACCGGTTACAGCCTATCTGTATGCAGGCTTTCACTTCAGTTTTAATTTCCCCAATAAAATTTCAATTAAAGCTTGTAAGAAAATAGAGCAGAGAAGGCACCTCTTTTCCAAATCTGCCCAGACCTGAGCTGCCACTTCCTATATCTCTGACCTGAGCTACTGCAGTTTGTCTCTTTCCCTTTGCTCACTGTAGCTCAAAGCATGTTACTGCCAAAGGGGGGAGTTTGGGGATGGAGTGATGGGAAAGGAATGGCAAAGGAATAGGTTAGGAGACTGGAAGCATTTGGGTGGGATTTTACTAAGACTTGTTCCTCATTTTTAAGTCTAAATTCTGTGTCTTTTCTGACTAATAACAGCTTGCATGGGACCAGTAGAGTTTAGGCAGAGAGATATTCCTGGCTCTGTTTAAATAAGAGGAACACGGACTTGGGAAGTACCAACTGGCTCAGCAGGTCCAGTTCCACTGCAGTCTTGGGCAACTGTAGAATAGATTTTATTTTTTAAGTGTGCAGAACATCTTATTTGCATACTATTACACCATAGAATACTTGCAGTATGCCATAAGGTTAGTAGAAAAAGAAGCCAGCTGTAACTTCCCACCCTGGTAGCACCCCACACTCAGAGACATGAGCATGCCTCTAAGATGGACCAGGCAGGGTACCTGGGGGAGTATTTTGGAAGTAAGAACACTGATGTAATGTAAGTCTGCATCCTGTTTCTAGGTATAGCTAACTTCTGTTCTCATAACTTCTCATAGGCTTTGTTTAGCCTAGCAAAAAGGACAAGCTCTTCTGATCTTATGTAAATAAAAGGCATTACAGGATCCTAACTATTCTGTTTTCTGCGTCTGCTTCAGTTTAATTTCCTGTTGTTGAACATGTGCAGTTCTGGTCATCCAGTATTCATATGAGGTCTTCTGCTTTGTACAGTTCTACTGATACTTCCCTGTTTCTACTAAAATAATTTCTTTTCTGAATTGCATAAGCTACTTGCGCAACAGTGTGTATCTGCTGGTTTTCCTTCTGTTATCTGTATTGTTAAAGACCAGTATCTTTGTTAAGGATGCTTTTAGAATCCTCATGTACTCTTGCTACACTGTCAAGGGTCAGGCTGCTGTGGAAGTGGCAGAAAGATGCTATAGTAAAGGTTGCTAGGCTACTGTGAGAGAAGCACTTCTGGAGCACTGCTCAGCTATGCTGAGCATTTTTACTACCCAGCTGCTAAGTAATCTGTGTATAATATTGCTGTTTTCCTGGCTACCGGCCGGAAAGGGAAGTTTGGACTGCTAAGAAACATTGCCCCTTTGTAGGATGAAACTTGGTCATATGCCAGTTGTTACCTTTTGCAAGACTGACTGTTTTTGGTTTCGGTCACATTGACTGGCAAGGAATGTCAGGAATTCTGCCGAACATGTTTGAAATGGAATAGCAAACAATAGGTCTTTGATTCAGTATAAAAGTATAAAAACTCTTTCATTAATTTAACTTGTTCTGGTGGTGCTGTCTGGTGAGCTCTTGGTCTCTCTACCATCTTGGCTTTCATTTGTGCTACTCTTTGTTGAGAAGCTTACTGAAAATGGAAAGCAAGATCTTTTCATCTGGATTTGTGTCATTTTTTGATTATTTGTAAGAATGTAATTAATCTGTACCAGTAAAAATGCAGGGTTTTGCAATTGCATATGCAAGGTCATCAGTTTTTCCTCAGTGAGGGAGAGTAATTCTGCATCTGCGTTTTTATTAATGAGTTCCCTGTACTGTGTTTTGCAGTACATGTAGTTGGAAAATACATGCATTTATGATTCTTCTGATTTGTCATTTAACCTTTGATCTTTGTTCCAGGAGATCGTTTTAACAGTTCAAGCAAACAGTTACTAGCATAGACATGATGGAGGAACTGCATATTAAATTAAAATGATGGTGTATTGTTACTGATGTTTGTTTGCATCTGTTGTCTCTCTCCTTGTCAGCTCTAACACAGCAACCCAGTTCTCTTTTATTGTAGTACACCTTCACAAAATAGTGTTAAAACTCTGCCAATACTGTTGTTATGAACAAGTCAGAGGTTGAATGCCTACTGTAGACTGCAACAGCAAAAAAAGAATAATTTACTCTTTAACATCCAAGAAGGTACAGTGGATGTCATGTAACATGGATTTCATTCAAGTCCAGTATACCGTTTCCAGTGGGTGACTCCCAAGGCAAGCTAACTCCACTGGTATATAGTCTTCCAACTTGTACTGATTCATGATCTAGGGATTTCTTGAACTTAAATCCATTTTATTTTTTTTTTTAATATAGATGTTCTTTGCAGAGTTGTCTTTTGTGAATTTGTATAGGTGCTGTTTAAATCTATTTAAAATAATAGCATTCACATACTATGCCAAGAATTCCAAAGTTCACCTACCTGTGCGCTGTGTGAACGACTGCCACGTGTTTGATTCTTATCTGCTAATTTTGCTCAATGATGTCCGTTTCTTGTGTTGAGAAACCGTAAACAATTGCTACCTACAGATTTTTTTGTTCCATAGATGGTGTTATAGATTCTGTTCTCAGATGTTGCTTTTCCTGGTGGAAGACTCCTTGTCTATTCCTTGTCTATTCCTTTTAGCTGTGGAAATACTGTTTTGAACACTCAGGTTGGGTCCTTCTCCATGCCTCTTAGTTGTTACACACTTTTTGAGATTAGTAGGAGCCAGGATTGGGTGCAGTAGTAAGGGTGGATTTTATGAACTGATACAGTGAATCTTGCTTGGTTTCCAGGTCTCTTATAAGAATTCTTCACATTTCGTTTTGGTTTACTATTGCTATTTTTATTACTTCAGAATCTCATTTGAAAGTTAATACCTTTTTCACATCCTGTCATCATCTGTGGGATGTTAGTGTTTTGAGCTTTCTTGAACTTATATGCTTTACATCTCTTAACAGTGGATTTCTTTTGCTAGTTTAATATCTACTTGCACAGTTGCATAAAGAACTTGTGACACTGTAGGTGTTTCTCACTTTCATAGCTTAGAAAAGCTTAGGATTGTCAAAAACTTTTTTCATGTTTGTAAAAAAACAATGATATTTTTGCAACATTTACAGTATGCAATTATCTGTGCAGTACAAGTGGTTTGTGAAATTAATAACAGGACTGGATATTTTTATTTGATTCCTACTGCATTAATTTACAGATTCAATCTTTTGCAGTCTTGTTGCTAGAGAAGATGGAACATGATGATATTTGTAATAAAACTCTGAAGATTACAGACTTTGGTCTGGCTAGAGAGTGGCACAGAACAACCAAAATGAGTGCAGCAGGGACTTACGCATGGATGGCTCCGGAAGTTATCAAGTCTTCCCTGTTTTCTAAAGGAAGTGATATTTGGAGGTAAGAAGTTTGTCTGCTGAAGACTATGCTCAGTAGAGCTGTGTTGATGTTTTTGAATGATGTGGTTTTTTATGTGTGCGTGGCTTCCTAGGTTATTGTCTCAACATATAGCAAGTATAGCTGTTCTAAGAAACATATTAATTTCTCAGCATTTACTTCATTTGATCTATATTTAGTCATTCATAATTTACCAGTTGGGGGAGGGAGAGGGAAAATAATAGAACTTTTTTGTTTTGTTTAAAGAAAGCAAGATGTCAATAACATTTAAAATACCTATTAAGATACCTTAATAGGTATCTATTTTATTGAATTCTTAATAAAAACAGCCATATGCTTTTAATACATTAATACATGATTCATCTTGTATTGGTATGTTTACTTCATATCAGATGTCTGAAAAGTCTCATAGTGCATAAAGAAATGGGACCAGCCCGTTATTACCTTCTATGTCTGATAAATAAAAATAAGTTGCAAAACAGAACTTTGCCAAACAGTAAATTAGTACTGGTTTTAGGAATCTAGAATGTGATCATGTGTAAAAGTGAATTTCACATCTAAGCTTTTACATTTATAGAGGTTTCACTTCCAGAAGGTGAAGTGAGGAGAGTGCATTTAGCGCAAAATTGTTTTAACTTGCTCTCTAATTTTAAACTTGGGGAACTCCCTATATTAAATCTGTGAATTTCTCGTTAAAGACATTATGGTGGATCACATAAGTAATATGGCTTCGATACTGGTGCTACTTTTGAGTGATGTGGTGTGGGATACAGGTACTGTAAAAGGTAGTTTAAACTTTAGGTTTAATTTAGTTCTGTTTTGTGAGTGGGGAAGAAGCAGTGATTGCACAATGGGCTCTAAAAGCTGCTGTGCCTCACCCTGAAAAGTCTACATTTCCTTTCTTTTTGAAATGTTTTCCTTCTGAAGAATCCAGGAGAGCTCTCTGGGAAAGGGGGGAGGAGTACTTGAATCTGTTTTCTCATGCTTTCTTATGCATTTTCTGTGTTGCATAGTTCTTAAATAGAGTCCTATTTTGCTTAGATGCCTGATCCTCCACAGCATGAAGTAACACTTTTGGTATTCTCAGGATGATTCTATATCTGCATTACTGTTTTGTGACACCCATTTGTCTTGTGTGTGGAACCGATTTTCTGCATTTTGTTTACATCAGTTTGAGTTGATGCCCAGTTGAGAAACATCTTTGGCTTCATTCCTTTTTCCCATTCTTTCTTTTTTCTTTAATTTTCATATTTTATTTTTTTCTTTTGCGGGGTGGAGATTGGGTGTAGGCGTTTCCCTAATCAGCTGTATTCCATGCTTAATTACAGGTCCTGTCCAGTCTTGTTGCTGTGATTTTAGGTATCTGAGGGGGTATGCTTTGGTGCAATTATTTTATATTCTGCTGCAACATTAGTTTACATTTTTGGAACCTACAGTATTTCTCTTCTTCGCCTTCTCTCCTGCACGCCTCTCTTGTAAAAATGTAAGTATTTAGCTTAATGATGGACGTCTAACAGGAGAGGTTTTTAAGTAGAAAGGCTGTGTTGTACAGTATAGTTCAGACATTCTTGGCTTCTAAAGATTTTCTGCTTACTGCACCTTGATCTATTCTGTTGCTTATCTTTACTCTTTCTTCAAAAGAAATGCAAATAAAGAATACTCTGTTTGTAGGAGTGCTTTTTGTTTCAAAAAGCATTCAGGTTACAAATTTTATGTTTGGGGTTCTCTAAGATAAGAGCACAGTATATTTCAGGAAACTTCTGAACTTCAGTTACACGTGCTGAGTCTCCAAAAGAAATTTGCAGACCTCTTACTGGAGAGAGGCTTTTGAGGCTGCTGAAGTACATTCATACTTGCCGATAGTTTTCCAGAATCAGCCAGTGCTTGGAAATGTTGTGGGTGTGTTGTCATGCGGAGCCTTCTAGGCTGCATGTTCTTAGGTGTCTCCTAGATAGCAGAGCTGGTGTTTTTCAGCCTCTGCATGTATATTCTTTTGCTTCCCAAACCAGAGTTACAACTACTGCGTTTATTATTCTTTAGCATATGCTTTCAAATTCCCAAACAAGTATTCCACTCTTTCAGGCCTACCATTCCATTGATTATCATATGTTTCTTAGTGGTACTCACTCTTGGTTTTGTGTATGGAGCCTGAAAGTGCAAATATGCCACGGATTTCCAAGTGCTGATGGTGTGCTTCGGCAGTGGTCTTTACAGTAGCATGTGCCTTCATTCTACAAGCTCTTGACGGAGCAAGGAAGCGCTTCCTGCACAGCAGAATTAGCAGCTACTTATGCCTGACACATTCATATAATTTTGAAGTGATTCATGTGGCAATGATGAGTAACCTTTGCTTTAGAAGATAGATTGTAAAATAAAATGAACTTTGAGAACTTTAATTACCTTCATTTTTATCAGCTTTTAAAATATGTAAAACTGTAACTTATTGCTGAAGTGAGATACGGTATGGCTTAAATTATATTTGACAGCAGGAGAATAATTTTTAATAATGAAAATACTTAATATACTTTGAAAGATGTGTCGTTTTAGGCTTTGTGGTTTAAAAATTATAAATTAAAGCATATTATGCCTGTATTTTTGACCTTTTGCTAAAGATGGAAAAGGACATGGATTTTACTTTTTAGAACAGCTATTTCTTAGAAGCTCTGGCTGTGTATGTAGGACAACTGTGTGTGGGACGGTGAAATTAAATACTTAATAAGTACTTAAGTAGCTGTTGTCCTAGGTAATGATAGATTAGTACCTCCCAAAAACCAGTGTGGCAGGACTAGAATGTCTTTTGGGCTTCTACCCTCAGTTCCCCCCACCTCGCCTCCCCCCCGCCCCCAGCACTTGGCTCTTGGTATTTGGTACCAAGACTGCTTTCATTAAAAGAGATGCTTTCAGGCTATTAGTGTATTGGTCTGTTTAAAATTTTACAACCATCTTCTTGGCACTCTTAAGAACTACTTAGGGTTAAAGGTTTGAATTGTAAATATAACTAAAGCTAATAGTGTCACAACTTCTATGAAAGGTGATTTCTTTTTAGTTAAACTTACTGTCCAGCTTCAGAATTCACGTTAAAATACTTATAGAATAGCCTGAACAAGGGAATTCCTTGAATTAAGAATAGTCTATGCTTGCTGAGAGAGCATGGCATTATTTTTACACTTTCTTCAAGCTTATAGATGCGATGTAGTTCAGAAGAATTCCTCCATTATACATAAAATGTGTATGTACCTCAGGAAGTGTTGTGCTCATAGCTGTCAGAAATACCGGGGATTTAAAACAAAATTGGAATTCATTCTTTTATCCTTTGAATATACAACCAAGTGCAGAGGTCAGACTGGAAAAAACTGTGGGAAAATTACCAAGAAGTCAAATACTTCCTTTTTATTGTTCTGTTTTTGGAGGGATAGGCTGTATTCCTCAGCTGTTGTTTAATTAGTTGCCATTCTAAATTCATCAGTTTTCTAAGACTTTATGATAGGCAAAGCTTTGTAGATAAACAGAACAAAGATAAAACTGCTGATACTTATGCTGATATTGCATAGTTTGTTGTTTTATTTATTAAAGTGATGTTGCAAGGTCTTGTGCAATGCTGAATAACTTTTTCTCATTAAGGAGAACACAGTAGAAAAACTTAACTAGTATGTGTTCTTCTCACTGTCACATCTGCTGTAGTGGGGGTGGCATTTCTAGTACTAAGGGGTATGTAGTAGCCCTTACCTTCCCAGTACTGTATGCATTTCTCCTTATGTAGGAGTGTTTAATCCAGTCCTGCAAAACCTTGTATTCCCATTTCCTGCTCACTTTGCTGTTCAAAAGCAGCAATAGGTTGTCCTCCATGTCCTTGTTCTACAGGTAGTGGTTCCCAGTCAGGAAGAGAAGGCTGGACAGGAGTCAGGAAACAACCAAACCCAGTTGTAAATTCCACTTTAGGATTACTTTCTAAAAGGAGTAGTTCCTGCTTCCACAAAAACTACTGTAAAAGTTGTGATTTAAACAACTGTACCATTTCAGTGGTGGTGGAACAGGAGCTCTACAGCAACAGCAGTATGAGCATGCTGTCTCAGTTCTCTTGTAGGGGCTTGGGTCATTTGAACAGGCCAAGCATTGAGCATGCAAACCCAAAGAAGGTAAAAGCAACACCCAGCTCTTCTGGAGCAGAGAACATAACATGACTTTGTATGAGTAATGTTGCTATAATAGGAATTTCTATAGTCCTTGATTTCTGTACCTGATGCTGAGAAGAGTTCTCTTCATGCCCCCAACTTTCACTGGAGACAGTGTTGTTTGGGTTGCTATTTTTGTCCTATGGAGGAATTAATTTTGTGTGGATAATCATATCTTGCTCCATCTTCTGTGGAAAGTGAAAAGTTAACAGCCCTTTATATATAACACACACAGATTTAGAAATGCAAACTTCCAAAGAAAGCTGGGGCTTTTCTGGTGTTTCCTATGACTATTAAAAACAAATGGGGTAAAAAATTTTAGATAAATTGTCTTGAAATGTTTGCAAAGGGGAATGACCTGAATGCTCTGCTGAGGTTTTCTTTTTTGCTTTGTTTTGTTGGTTTTTGATGGGGAGAAGGTTGCTTGTTTTCCTGTCATTCAGACTTCTGACTGAGATATGTAAATGGTACTGGCATTTCTATGGAGGTGACTTCAGGCTACATTTTGAATAGGAGTGCAAGCCAGTCTTACAGTCACATCCAATTTGGTTAATCGCTAATTAGTGGAAAGGAGCATGATGACTAAAGTGGAGGTGTCTCTTAAAGGTATTCACCTTTGATACAGGAAATCCTCATGAATTTCAGTACATGGTTGGACACATATGTATTTGTTCTTGAGTAAACAGTGTGTCAGTACTCAGAAAATAACTGTTAAAATCATTGCCTTTTGTAGTTACGGAGTATTGCTGTGGGAACTGCTTACAGGAGAAGTTCCTTACCGTGGCATCGATGGCCTTGCTGTGGCTTACGGAGTTGCTGTCAATAAGCTTACTTTGCCCATTCCATCCACATGCCCTGAACCATTTGCAAAATTAATGAAAGGTACCTATGTTGTTTCTTTCTATCTATTTAAATAGTAGTGTTTTGGGGGTATGTATCTTTGCCTGTAATAGTCATGGGGGTTTAAAATAAACACCCCCTTTGATGATGTGCTGTGAACAAAGTGTCTTTGGTTTTCTTTACATGGTGATCTGGTGTTAGAGACAGTTGAAAGTGTTTCTGAGGGAGTCATACAGTATTACTGTGTACTGCTTAAGTTCTTCAGTAGTGACAAAGTATGTGGGTTTTTTTGCTCTGGTTTTCCTTTTACACTCAAATTGCATTCATTTTGATAAGCTACATTATATACTACAGATCAATACAAGATCAAGATTAAAATCTCAAGGGGAACAACTGCAAATGCCATTTTCTTCGCCTGTTATTTCTTCCTGAGTAGCAAAAATGTTGTGGAATACTTTAAAGAGAACAAACTTTGTATGCTAATGGGTGTTTGCTTGTGTTTAATAAATTTCTGTACCTTTTACATGCATCCCTTCTGTGCAGTACTGTTAGTTTTGCTATTTCAGATCCTAAAGATAGAGATGAAAAAAATTGACTATTAATACAAAAACAGTCCTGTGAGTACAGGAAGATAGATATCTCCTCTGTAAACAGAAAATGGAACTAGGGGAGCCTTGCAAGTAAAGGGAACACATTAGAACTGTAAGAAAAATAGCAAGTAACTTGAAATTCATGTGATTTTTCAAAGTTATGTGTACTATTAAAAACGGATGGGATTTTGATAAATTCTAGAATGCTGGGAGCAGGACCCTCATATCCGACCATCGTTTGCCTTAATTCTTGAACAACTTACTGCCATTGAAGGGGCAGTTATGACTGAAATGCCTCAAGAGTCTTTCCATTCCATGCAAGATGACTGGAAATTGGAAATTCAGCAAATATTCAATGAATTGAGGACCAAGGAAAAAGTAAGTTTATTTTTCTAATTACATGGCAGGGAAAGGAAGGTATGTGTGTATGTGCATTTATGTGATACAGCAGTTTTGAACTTTTGAATTATGGCTTCCCAATATAATACAAGAAACCTGTTTTAGGAGTGGAGATACGCTTGAGAGAATAAACTATTTGGAAGAGAGGATTTACTCTCTCATTAAAACAGTATTAAGTTATCTACTTTAGTTGGATAAACTATTAAATTCCATTAATGCATTTCTGGATAGTATTTAAAGATAACTGTCTTGCAGCAAACTTACTTTATAAAAAAACATTTGAATACTTTTTTTCTCAAATTCCAGACAATTTGCTTTTCCTCCTCCTTCTTTAACAAAAAGAATAAACAGTACAGTCTGCTGAAACTATAGCTAGAGATATTTCAGTTGAAGTGAAATGTTGAGAGGAAATGTAATGTCACTGTAGTAAGTGAGGGTTGTCATCTGAATGGCTCATTCAAGAAGTACAGGCAGTTGAAAAAGAAACATAACCACACCAGTCTCCCAACACAAAACAGGTTGTAGATCCGTAAATGTGACACATAGGCTCTTTTTAAAGTGTCTTTTTTTCTTGGATATTTGAATACATCAGCTAACAAACCAGAGTTTGTTTAACCTTTAGCTAATCTTTCTAACCACTGCAGATTTTCAGCAGTTGAACAATTGTTGAACAGTTTCAGTTCTCGAACGTTTTTTCTCAGCTGTAGGGATGAAAAGCTTTTCATCCTGTTTTTACTGTATCATGTGGCTTCTTTTCCGAAAATGGAATAGTGCTTTTATCTCTCAGTCCTGAACAGATTGATAATACTGATCTATTTTGGTGTTTCACTTTTGGAAATACTTTTGCCAGATATTAAGAAGATTGATTAGGTCAACCTTATACTCACGAATCAGTAAATTCAGTTTCTCTCATTTATGTCACTGATCTTCTTTCCATGATACATCTTTCCATGATGATATATTGTATAATATGCTTGTGCTAAATGAGTGCTCACTTAATTCTCTCTACCCTCTCTTTTAGTTACTTCAACTAGTTTTTAATTACCCTGAAGTTTGTATTTTTGTTTGCTAACTTGATAAAGACATCAGTTAAAGTAGGCCAGCTGTCCTCTTGAGTCTGTTTTAGAAATTTCTAATACAAACAGATTCCTTCTTTGCAAGCCTTCCTTGCAGTATAATTATTACCCAGTATATATTTGTTGCTGTATTTCATGAAGTGGTAATAGATGAGGAAGACGGTGACTTCTGGAGAAATCTTTATAAAAGATATAGTCACTTTGATAAAAGCAAATAATAAACTCAGGTCTTGCAAGTCACTCACTTGTCCCTCACTTCTCATCAAGTGTCACAAATGGCTGTTGGTGCACTATTGGTTGGTGATGGATATGACAATACAAATCTAGTTCCAACCCTCCAGGGAACATCTCACACTAAACCATGTCAACCAAGGCTCTGTCCAGCCTCACCTTGAACACAGCCAGGGATGGAGCACTCACAGCCTCCTTGGACAACCCATTCAGTGCCTCACCACCCTAACAGTAAAGAACTTCTTCCTTATATCCAGTCTAAACTTCCCCTGTTTAAGTTTGAACCCGTTACCCCTTGTCTTGTCACTACAATCCCTAATGAAGAGTCCTTTCCCAGCATCCCTATAGACCCCTTCAGATACTGGAAGGCTGCTATGAGGTCTCCACGCAGCCTTCTCTTCTCCAGGATGAACAGTCCCAATTTTCTCAGCCTATCTTCATATGGGAGATGCTCCAGTCCCCTGATCATCCTCGTGGCCCTCCTCTGGACTTGTTCCAACAGTTCCATGTCCTTTGTATGTTGAAGACACTAGAACTGTACACAATACTCCCAAATGAGGTCTCACAAGAGCAAAGTAGAGGGGCAAGATCACCTCCTTCGAGCTGCTGGTCATGCTAAATTGTAACAGGCATTCACATTCAGGTGGTTTTTGGGGTGTTTTTGTTCAGTTTGGTTTTTTTTTTCCCTGAAAGCATTAGTCCAGTATGAAGTTTCTTGTTGAAGAAAAATATGACTAAATCAAATTGAGGATTAAATGAGTTGGTTACGATGCTTTGGAGAGGAGTCGCATTTTTGGTGTAAAAGTGAGTTAAGCTTAATTAGGGAGGGGAAAAGATAAAATGAAATTTACTTCTTATATGCCAAAGTAAATGCATCTCCAAAGGCATCTGACCTAATTAGGTAAACTTGTTTGAGAATGGAAGCATGTAATTTCAACTTAGACAAGGTTTTCATATGTGCAGGCTTATTTTATTTGGCACATTATTAATTTTACTGTCAGGTACTGGGGAGGAAGTAATGCCTATGAAGTGTTTATATAATAATAGTAAGCCAAAAAAATGCTGCATGGAGTCCCATGCCTGTAAAGGAGGAACTTCTGTAGCTGGAGGAATTTCCTCAAGGGCTTGCTGTAAATGAGTGATGGTGACGCCCACTCCCGGAGATCACAATCTTCTTTTGACAAACCTTCTTGAGCAACTTAAATATAGAATTCTTTCCTAGCATCTTTACAATGGGTGTTTTAATTGTAGAGTGGTATAGAAACATTGCATAACTAATTGCACTAAGTCTGGTTTTAATTAGTTTATATGGAGTAAATACTTAATCTCTCAGTGAGGAAGCCCTACTACTTTTGGTAGACTGCCTACCTTTTCAATATGGGCCCTCAAGTTTGGCCTAGTTACTGAACTTTGTCCTGGGTTTGAGGACAGTGAGGCATGGATGATCAGCAGTGTCTCCTAATACATTTTTATTACTGCACTAATGCAGCAATAAACATATTTTCTATTTAAACTCTAAAGTACCTTTATTCTAAAACTGAATTCATGAAACTTCTGCTTCCAACCCTTGTTTTAGATTGTCCAGTTTGAATGGATAGGAGAAGGAGGAGGAGGAGGAAAGTGAGAATTTGCAGCAATCTCTAGATGAAGTGATTAAATACCTTAAAAAAGAACCAAACAAAAAAAACACCAAAACACAAAGAAAAAACCAAGCCAACCCAAACACACAAAAACCAACGAAAAAACCACAAAACCTTACATAATGGTTGTAAAGAAGTTCCTTTGAATTCCCACGAGGCAGAATTGCCTTTTGCAATACTATGTGTGTTAAGTAGGATGGATTAAAAAAATAAATAAAATTAAAAAATTCAAATATTGTATTGAAAGATGCTCACTCAAAATTAGCAAACCTTATGAAATTTGGCAGTCATTTCTATTGTATTTGTAAAGAAGCATCTTTGTGAGGTACTTTCCACTGAACCAGTTTGCCTCCGTGCTAACCTGTCTTGACATCTGTAGTCTTTTTTGGCAAGAACAGAGCTATTTCTCCCCCTCATTTGAAAACATTCAAGTACTATAATTCCGGAACTAATTTATTCAAAACACAGTGGGAGTTAAAAAGAGCCAAAAATTTAGTTTTTTGCTTTCACTGTCTGTAATAAGGAAATGTACTGGCATACAATATTGCTGGATACTGATGAGCAGTCTGCTCTGAGAAAAACCCCAAACTAAATCCCAAACAAGTGAAGAAAAAAAACCTGAACGCCATCACAATTGTAAGGTTGTACAGTGACAAAATGAATTACTTTTAAATAGAAGTAAGATTCTTCTGTGCAGAACTTCTAGCATAGCTTAATTTCATATGCTCATTTTCTGTTTGGATTGAATTTCAGTTTCTCTCCAGGTAGCATTTATATAATCGCATGTAAAAATGAAAGATATATGTAATGAGAAACTTCAAGTAGCAATCCCATCATATCTTCTCCTTTTCCTGTAGTCTCTTTTGTTAGCAGTACTGCCTATAACAACTGCCTTGTGCTATTGAAGGGAGGTCTACTTAAATTTCAGATATATTTTAACAGATCTTGAAGCTGAAGATTATTTTAAGGTGGTAGGTTTAAAACAGTTTAGCTTTGGAGATTTATTTGCCCTGTAAAATTAACTAGCTTCCTTACTAAAGCTTCTCCTTATCCAAAATGAAAAAGAATAAAGGGAGAAAACCAACTATGTTCTGTGGGATTGATGGTTGGAGAGTCTGTGGTATACTTCAGTGGTTAGTAATTGTTTGATCTGATACAGATACCTGTTAGATTTTAATTAAGAAACAGCTGTCTCTATCTTATGACTTGGTTTATCCTATTACAGTAATCCTCATTTGGTGTAATGCTGATTGCTTTTCTAGATAGAGAAGTGCTACTTAATACATGGCTGAAAAACAAGAAAGGTTAGAAAACTTAAGATAAAGGTATTCATCTGTGTATTCGTCATTTGCTTTATGTTACTGCATAGGAGCTATGTAAGAGCACCCTTCATGCTATGGAATAGTCTCTGATGTGAGGTACTTGGAGCACGTTACCTGCTAGACTGTAAGCTGATAATCTTTGATTGGATGTGTTGTCCCCATTGCCAGTGCTTAACTGCTCTAAGTAAAGTGACTGAAGTTAAATGGTTGAAAGGAAATCTATATAATGCTTGGTGTGCCTGGGTGCAGAATCTTGGTTTATGCAGAATGGAAGGTTGTCAGAAGGTTGCATGTGTATATGTATATGGTGCATCGTGAAAATAAATTGGGAATAAAACCTACTGTGCACTTCACATCTCCTTTAATACAACCTTCATATTATTACTTAGTTTCACTGTGTGAATCATATCTTCAGGAACTTCGATCACGAGAAGAGGAGTTGACAAGAGCAGCTCTTCAGCAAAAATCTCAAGAAGAATTACTTAAACGCCGTGAGCAGCAGTTAGCAGAACGAGAGATTGATGTACTGGAGCGTGAGCTCAATATCATGATATTCCAGTTAAACCAAGAGAAACCTAATGTAAAGAAGAGGAAGGGCAAATTTAAAAGAAGCAGGTTAAAACTTAAAGACGGACACAGAATTAGTTTGCCTTCAGGTTTGCTCTTTTTCTTTTTTAAATTTCACAGTACATGTTACAATCAAATACGCACGCTTTCCATAGTTAATGTTAATCAATGGTTAATGTTTTCAGCACTGGCTACTTTTTTAATTCACTGCCAGGTCCTTCTACCCCAGTAGTGCAAAAAGGTGTACTAGGAATTGTATACACACCTCCCTGTCTCCCCTAAACAACTTACACATAGCATGCTCTTGTCAAGTAGTCCTCATTTCAGCTGGAAGAATTGTTGACTTGATTCAGCTAGAAGTCCATTGCATCTGCAGGGAAAAGTTACTAGCATGGGAGCCATATGCTTTAAGACTGGTTCAGAGTTCAGATTTTTGCTATTCTTTTTGTGTAGATAGAAAACTACCTTTTTATCACATTCCAGAACTTTCTAACGTGATTAAATACTAGTGCTGCTTGCCCTAAACTTTGAATTACCTAGCAGAACAGCAGCACTTTGTGAAGGCTTGAGGTACAGGTGTAGTAGGTCCAAATTGCATGCTTATTGCAGTCACAAATACAATGCAGCGGTTCCAATCTTGGGTGCCTTGTTAAAAAAAAAAGAATACTGTAATAGCAATAAAAGATATTGTTTCAGAATACAAATATGACATAATTTGAATGTTAGAGCATTTAATTCCACCCACGAACACACTAAAATGTCTTCTTTGCAAAGGAGGTGTGTTTGCGCAGTTGTTTTTTTTTAGTGTTCCTTTTAAATGCTGCCACGAGATGGCGTTACGAAACTCAGAGTTGTGCTAACGGTTGGAACGACCTCAGTAGTGGTACCAGCATCCTGGTGTTGATGGGCCTCCTTTTAGTGGCTTCCAGGGGAAACCTTGTCAGTTTATTACTAAGGCATTAAGAACTTAATTCTGCGTTAACACAAGCCTGACCAAATCATGGCTGTCTGGTAGGTGGAAACAGACAAAGATATATATATACATATATATATATTCAGCACTAGTGAAATAAGCTTATTTTTCCTTATTTTAAAAATAATTAAAAACAATGAATAAAGTAGAAATCACACTACAGCCTCCCAGTCAAGCAAGTTAGGTTGGCTTATGATGGATCACAAACTTAAACTATGTTTGGTCCTTTGTTTCCAGTTCTACTCGTATTTAACTTGAAAATGTGATTAAATAGTCTTATTTAGAATAACATAGCTCTTTGCTGTCGAGAATCATCAGGATGAATTTTTCCTTGAGGAAATTCTGTTGTAAGAATAGCATACAATCTAATTTCACTTATGATGGGGGTTAAAGAGCGGCATATTGTCAAATTTTATTTCATAGTTGCCAATATTTGTTGGGTATTTTTTTTACTACATTGCTATAACAAATTGTAATTGTGTATTTTGTCTTGTTTTTCTGATATGTTCCTAGATGTGACTTACTTGCTAACAGTACTTTTTACGTTACATATGAATTGCATATTAAAAAAGGCAAATCTGATTGCCTGAATATCGCTTCATTTGAGGTGAAATACTGAGATTATTCTTTCCCTTTGTGACAACCAACAAGATTGAATAACAGTTTGATGTGGATGTCTCATTTTGGTTCCAACTGGACCTACCTGCTTTTGTTGTTGTTAGTGCAAATCTATCGTACAGTGTCTGTGAAGGTGTGAAACTGTTTGACTCAAGTTCTAAATTATTACATTAAAAGTTAGTTTGTCAGTGCTTTTGATACAAACATCTTAGGCTATTAAGTTTAATTCATTATATAGGTTTAATTGTTGTAAGTAGTACAGCAGCATAATCTTCAGAAGAGTTGTTTATTTAGAACATTAAAACTGATTGTTTTACTCTTTTGCAGATTTCCAGCACAAAATAACAGTGCAGGCATCCCCCAATCTGGATAAGAGGAGGAGTTTAAACAGTAACAGCTCCAGTCCATCAAGTAGCCCCACAATAATTCCTCGTCTTCGAGCTATACAATGTAAGTTTCCACCATTCCGTTTGTTAATTCGATCAATAGAGACTGCTTGTTCTATATGCTCACCGAAACACTGGTAGCACGTCTGACTCCAGCCAGCTTTCTGTCTCATTTCCAGGTCTCTTAGCTTGTTCTAACATTTACAACTTGTTTTTTGATGGGAGGGATATTCTTGCTAAAATGCTAATCAATTTTCAGTAATTCAGAATTATTGTGAATACATTAAATAATTTTTATAACTTCAGGAACTCATTTGTAAATTGACTGAGATACAACAATGAAGAATCAAAACTTATCATGATAAAAGGCAAAGCATGTTTAAAGCCCATGTAAAATGGAAAATAAGTTTTTATTAGATATTGGAGATGATAAAGAAAATCAGGAAAGATTCAGGAAGTAAAGAAGTTGCATAAGATGGAAAGGCCAGAGAATCAGCAAGCAACCCAACTTGCTTATGTTGAAAGAGAAGCAAGTTTTAAGCAAATACAAAACCAAAAGAAAATGAAGAAGAAAGCTTACTTCAGTTTTTTTGATTTTTTTTATTTTTTTTTAACAAGAAAGAAACATTAAGATTGTGAGTCCGCTTTCAGATCTACATTATTCTATGTATACTGATGATAGAAGGCAAGATGTGTTCGTGTTCATGTAGTGGAGGTTTCATGAATATGGACGAAAACTTTTTATACTGTTACAGTTAAGCCTGCATTTATATTTGGAAATTACGTATGTAGAGATAGAAAACAGTTCCTACAGGATTCAGTGCTTGCATTTGTACTGTCTGATCTCTTGTGCTAAGTAGATTGTCTAATTACCGATATTCACATTGGAATGCCTTAAGCTTCTATCTTTAAATAAAATCTGTGGATCTTGTTTCAACTGATTGCTTAGTGGATAGTGACTGTCTTCTCCTGTAAGGGTAGTCACCTCTGAAGGAAATTACTTCAGATTCTGGCTTTATCAGATAGAAATAAGAAGGAGGGGAAATAAAAATGGATTTTTCTGCTTACTGTTCTGTAGCTAAACTTTTTTTTTTTTTTTAGTTTTTATTTTTTGTTATAATTTTTTAACTAACATGCAACTTTGTTTAAAGTTTGGATAGGAACCAAATCTCTCATCTTTGAATTAGAAGTGATTTCTCTTCTGGCGGTAACTTTATGATTTGTTTGAACTGTAACTGATACAGTTACCTGGGCAAAGACCATTACTACCCGTATGTTGTGGATCAAGGAGAGAGGTGGACAAACTCTATCTTAATTTTCCTGATAAAAATGTCAGATGAAAGGAAATTTTTTTCTATTATTTTTTTCCCCAAAAAAAATTATCTGACACAGCATCTGTATTGATAATGATCTCCCTACTTCAAAATGCATGTTTTTGTTTTGTTGGTTGCTTTTTTTACTGCAGAAAGGTAAGAAAGGTTTTCCTTAGTAAGATGTCATCATAACATGTAAACAAGACTGTCTTGCCTTATCTTTGGTTCTCCTTGCTTTATATGGAAATTCTTGGAAATGAAGCAAGTGTCAGGTATTGGCATGATTCTGAAAACTTGAGGGTTGTTTTTTTAAAATGCCTTATGTAAGCTATAGCAGTGCCAGGCCTTGTATGTGTGCTGAGTGCCATTGGGAATTTTTCTTGTTTTGTTTTGTTTGTTTGTTTTATTTCACCAGGCATTTGTATTTGTAGGGCTAGAACATACAGGACAACATAAAGACCCTCCTTTAAAAGTAGTACACTTCTGTTTCTGAGTTTGGATCCCTAGACTTTACCTAAAAGCTTATCAGATTGCTCAGGAGTATCTGGCTGAAACAGTTTAGCTTACACACCCATTTGCACCTGTGCAAAATAAATTGTCTTTCCCACAGTAACATTTTATCTTGATTTAACTTCAAAGTGTCATTGTTTCAAGAAAACTTGCTCAAATCCAGGTGAATGGAACAGGCATATCTAACAATTGATTATGTGATTGCTTCATTTTGTCATGAACAAGTCGAGCTTCCAAATCTGACAGTTTTTAAAGTTAAATAAAAATCTAGTTAATTGTAAATTTTGTTATTAAAACAAATCAAGCTGATTTTGAAAGGTGTTTTAGAGGGAGAAGGGCACCCAGTAAGATATGTATGCCTGGTCCTGGAATGTGGCTGAAAAAGTGAATATAAAGAAGGCAAGTAGAGTGCCACACTGGAGAGGAAGCTGTGCTGGCTAGAAGAGGTACTGTTAGGCATGGGGGGAGCACTTTGCAGAGCAGAAGCAGCAGAGCCACCTCATTTGTCATGCTATTATAACTGGCTAAATTATTTCAATTTTTATTATTAGGTTTCACTGTCATAGCTGTAAGCATGCTACGTAGATAGCAAGTTACTTTTCCAGTTAGTCGTATGTGAAAATCTACTTGCCTGGGTCTGGTCTTAGAAGTAGGATCCTCTAAACCCCACAGTAAAAATCTGCTATCAAAAGATGCTTAGTGCCTTTAGAGACCTGGTCTCTATGACCCAAAGATAAAAATATGAGGGGAAACTTCCATTTCTGAAATCAGCTTGACTAAGATCTCTACTACATTCTCTTAATTTTTCCTCAGTGATTCCCAAAACAGATACACACACAACTAATGGCCGAAGAAACAGTGTATATGTGTACCAGCAAGATGTAGATATCACAAGTGAATGTGAACTTCCCAGTGGGGTTATGAAAAAAGGCAAGATTTCATTATGTTTCAAAGGTGCTGGTTCTGTTTAATTTAACAGTGGAGACAGTGACAGACTAAGCATTTAATAAAGGTTAGACACTGTAAAACTATGATTTGCTTCGGTGTAGTGAAAAAGAAAATGTTAATCATTGTCACAATTGGAATATTTTGTTTAATACCAGTTGTTTCACAGCATATATTTTCTTCATTGGGATTTAAGTGCTCAGTCTAAATCACTTGTCTAAATTATCTGAACATAGGTTCTCAGTTAAATGAAGCATGGAAAATATGATTGTTTCACTGCTTATCTTTAGTTTGGGTCTCTGGTCAGCTCATATATTATTTTTCTTGCTTGCTCATCTTTTTGTACCAGTGCAGTTTGTGTGGTGGTTCTGGTCTGGTGGTTTTAGTAAAAGAAAAAGTATCTCAAATTTTGTCTACTAATGTTACAGCGTCAAAATTGTTTTGCAACGGAGAAAATACTCTGTACTGTCAAAATAGTTTGGTTTTAGAAATGCTATTTATATGTGAGGGGGGTTTTTTTGTCTGTTTTAAAATCCAATCTGTAGTAACTTCAGATGAAAGCAACAGAACTTGGGGAAGGAGCACAACTTATCACCAAGAAGAGTTTGAAGATGTGAAGAGAAGTTTTAAAAAGAGAGGTTGTACATGGGGACCAAGTTCATTTCAAAGCAAGGATCGTGCAGATTGTAAGGACAAGTATGTCTACTACCTTTTGTTTGTTTGATGGTACTAAGCCTTCTTGGTAACTGAATCACTAACAAGTAGTGAGTGACAGATGTTCTGCAGTCTCTAGTTACAGATAAAATTCAAGTCCTACCTTTTAATTAATTTAGGAATTTACATTAATAATAAGTAGCACCCCCACATAGACTTGAAGATAAAACATTTACTTGTATTAAAGTTTTAGGGTCTCTTATCTGTTGCTCTTTATCTCTGTTTTTTGAGGCTTGGAACATACTGGGATGCTGAGCTACTAATGCATACCAGATATTTATGGCCTGTCTTTTTTTCCCCTTCCTCACATTGACTTGAAGTACAAGCATGGCCCCCAGTGGGCACTTTCAGTGCAATTAAAGAAGACTGGCTTTGCGCATACATGATGCACAAGTCATTCCAGCAACATCATTTACACTGACAAACAGGTTGAAATGGTTCTGAAAATCAATTGGACACCTTCACTTTCAGATTATTTTTTCTGATTGCTCAGAAGTGGAGATTAGCAATTCTATCTGAAGCAAGTGATCCTTTTTCCTTGTTTCTTTTAATAGTATAATTATTTATAGCACCTTGGGTTTTTTTTTTGTTGGTAAAGACATCCACCTGTAGCAGTAGTCTGTTCCAGGCTATCTACTGAAACTGAGATTATGATGTTATTTTGTTTGTTTTACAATCGCTGTGTTTAATAAATTTCCAATATTGACATAATTTATTTGACTCAGTGAAACTGTTGTCCAGGCCTTCATCAGCTTTTGTTCTTAGGTGGTCAAGGCCTGTCTTTCATTGACTTAAAATTTTCATCTTACAATGAATATGAAAAAAAAGGCACATCTCAATTGATAATCATATGACTCTCTGCTATATAATTTTTTTTTTTACCTTTGGATAGCTTTGCTGTTTTCAAGTTAAGTACTACAAGTTTATAGTTTAAAAAGAAAGATGTTTTGGTAATTTTCTGTCAAAGTGCATAAGCATGGTAATATCAAAATAACTTCTTATTGCAGAATAAGACCCCTTTCAGATGGCAGCAACCCTTGGTCAACTGTTTTAATGAAAAATCAAAAGGGTGTTCCCTTAGCTTCACTATTTGTGGACCAAGGTAAGAGCTATTTTTGAAAAAGTGGAAGTTGCTATTTAATGGCATTAAGTATACCTCCAACATTGTATTGCTTGAATTCTTCAAGGACTATGCAGATTATTAGAAGAGTAGTCATGCTACAAATCATTTTCCTGTGGGGAAAAAAACCCCAACAAAACCAAAATCCTATCTATTAAAAACACAACTGTTAAAATCTTTACATTTCCATCATTAGCAGCTAAGAAAAGTACATGGTGTGTGATATACAGATGTGGGTTTTTCCGCACTGCAGTCACCACTTTAGATGGTAGGTTTGTGTTTCCTTTTTTTTGTTGTTTTTATTTCGTTTGTTTTTTTTTTTTTTTTTTTTTCTCCTCTTTAGAAATAGAATCATAGAATAGTTAGGGTTGGAAAAAACCTTAAGATCATCTAGTTCCGGCATCTCTGCCATAGGCAGGGACACCTCACACTAAACTGTGCCACGCTAGGCTTCGTCCAACCTGACCTTGAGCACTGCCAGGGATGGAGCATACACAACCACCCTGGGCAACCCATTCCAGGGCCTCACCACCCTAACAGTAAAGAATTTCTTCCTTATATCCAATCTAAACCTTTCCTCTTTAAGTTTGAACCCGTTACCCCTTGTCCTGTCACTAGAGTCTCTAAGAAGAGTGCTTCCCCAGCATCCCTATAGGCCCCCGTCAGATACTGGAAAGCTGCTATGAGGTCTCCACGCAGCCTTCTCTTCAGGCTGAACAGCCCCAGGTTTCTCAGCCTGTCTTTGTATAGAAGATGCTCCAGTCCCCTGATCATCCTCGTGGCCCTCCTCTGGACTTGTTCCAACAGTTTCATGTCCTTTTTATGTTGAGGACACCAGAACTGCACACAATACTCCAGGTGAGGTCTCATGAGAGCAGAGTAGCATGTCAGAGCATGCAAATTTACAGTAGCTGCTAGAATATGCTAAGGCAGAAGCTAGAAAGATCCTAATAACTGTACATCATGCTGGTAATGTTATAAAGCAGGTAACAGAACAAATTAAGAAGGAGGGAGAACACCACTGATGGAAAACTTTCTGTGGCTGGTCCCTCACTGCCACCAGCACCTTCAATGCACTGCTGCACCCTGTAGTAGTTACACTGTTAATGTAAATCTGTGTGTGCTTTCCCATGGTAGCGACTTGCTACTGGATGAGGCTGGTGAAACTCTGCCTTGACAACGAGGTGCAAGGACTGAAGTTGGCCAAATGCCTCTTACCACAGTCAAGAGCAAGACAGGGTTGGCCTCTATGTTTGCCACCAAGAAGAACCTTTAGCTCTGCTGTTGGCTGCAACCCAGTAGGCACTGAGCGCTGGGGACACGTTATGCCAGACCTTGCTGTGACGAATGACCTCCTGTGTTATAAGAGGGCCACCCAAGACAGAGGGGCAGGCCAAGCAGCCTGCAGTTGGCACAAGAGATTTAGTCCAAATATCCTGCTCAAGCACAGTCACCTAAAGCAGGTTTCATCACCCTCAAGATAAAAAAGGAAAAGTTAGCATAAGTAACTATTATAAGCAATAATAATAATAAGTAACTATCATATTTGAACCTTCCATCTTCAAATGCTAATATCAAGAAGCTGCTCTTGTGTGATTTAAGACTCCTTAAGCAGAGAAGGAGACAAGGAAAGCCAAGGACTGTGTCTTTGGAAGTAACAGCATCTATCTTCAGGTTCTCAAGGCTCCCAGTACATCTGGCCAGTACATCGGTGAGATCTTGTCTTTGGAGCCTGGACATCACCACTTTACTTTGCTTCTCCTCCATCTGATCTGGAGACTTGTCAACTTGCGAAGTACCAAAGCCAAAGTGCTTGTCGCCTTGAACGTGCAAAACAAAAAAGGGGGAGATGTGGGAACCGCAAGCTGTCCTGATCTCCCTATGTGGATAATTAAAGAAGTATTGCTGATACTGCACCTGGGTCTTGAGCAAGCCAGGAAGTATTTGTGCACATGGGTGCAAGGCCAGGCTGAGAAACAGCCTAGGGAGTGATTGTTTACAGAATGCAGTTTATAGTGGCTGAAGATAGCCATTGTGATTGATGTGGTTTCTGTTTGGCTTCATAGCTCAGGCCCATATCTGTATGCTATATATATAACATGCTGGAGTGAATAAAGTAGAACTAGTTGTGGAAGCATGGGGTAGGTGTGGCGGTGTGTGTGTTTACCCTCTTTCTTTAGAGGTGCTGCAATGAATAGTAGGTCTGAAAATTGTTACTGGTATAATATCTGAAATAGTATGCAGAGTTGTTCAGTCCTTGTGTTGCCATAACAGAAGAGCCAAAGGCAGGCTTTTTATTTCCTAAAAGAAGCCTGGATATTATGAATTTTCTGTGGTGTAGTTCTGTTGTGATGAGGGAGTGATTCAGAGGTTTTCTAGGTGTAATCCATTTCATGGGTAAACTGTCAAAACCAGACACTTAAATTTTGACACCCTCCCCTTCCCTTTCATGTGTTTGCTCATGTGAGAATTCAGACATTTAAAACCAGTTTCTGATAAGGTAGTACTTAAATCACCATCAGGATTTTAATTATACCAGATCTTTACCATTTATTCTAGCTGTTCAAATTAAAAAATAAAAAAATAATTAAAAAAACCCTTAAGATTTACAGATTAAAGATTTTCTTATTTGATTAACCAGTTGAAAAGTTTAAATCTGATTTACTTTAATGTACCTACCTTTCTACTCATGAAGATATAGATGACTGGATTATAAGCGGTGCTTGACTTCGCGAAAAAAGATGGAATGATGGCTACTGTTGGAGTTACAAGGTTGCTATAGCCATATGTTACCAGGAGGGAAACCACTGCATAGGGCATCCAACAAATAAGAAACGTGGAGATCATTAAGAAACACATTTTAGCCACTTTCTTTTCATACTTTAGAAGTTTGACCACTTGAACAGTCTGGAAATCTTCCACACAGCGAAGCTGCAGAAGGAAAAGATAAAATGGTGAAGTACAATAGCTCTATAGTTTACTTGAAAATTAATGTTTCTACATTTATTTATAACTACTTTGCTAATTCAGGTTTAGGCACAGACACTACACACCTTTTCGTGTGAACCACAATTCTTCTGGAATTTTATGTCACGCACACCAGACTTTTACTGGGTATATTAGGTGTAAAAATACAATTAGAAGAAAAACAAGATAGCATATCTGCTGGAAAACAACAAATCCAGCGATGTAACAAAACATGCTGCACGTATAAGTATTTTAGAAAACTGACTTGCTCTCACCCACTGGCATAAGCAAGTTTAGTTTACATTTAGCGATCCTTTGTCTGACTATTTAGACAATCCTGTAGATTTGTGTCATCAGCTATCTTTAAAGAGAAGATAATTTCATAAATAGATTTCTCTGCCACTTAGTGTGTTACACTGAAATTATGAAAACTCTATTTACAGCAGAACACTAGGCAGCCAGTTCCCAGTGTTATCTGAATGAGTCATAAAATGAGGAAAAGATTGGACATGTATGTGAGTGTTCTCCATAACAATTATTTTTTGTGCCAATACTGTTGATCACAAACTTGAACGAATCCACACTAATTACTCACAGAATACAAAACATTAACACTTTCTGACATAAAGGATCTGGTCTGAATTAAAATGGGTCACCTTAACATAAGAAACTGTTTTAACAGGGCTTAATCTCCACTTAGAAGAGTTTTACAGGGTTATCTTCTCAGGAGTGGTGAGGAGAAGAGAGTTCTTTCATCAGGAAAACTGCAGGTTTATATTTGCCCTTTTTCAAGGCAAAAAAAATCCTCATGTGGGTTAGTGAGTGTGAGCATTCCTTAAACTACCTCCCCGTCAAACTATACAACAAATAGATCTTGGTGTCTGTAGATTGGTTCTCCTCCAACCCTACATCCTTCCTAGTGGTACCTGACATGGATGAACATTAAACATTCAAGTTGGAATAGGAAGCAAGAGCGTGAATTTAGACTCTGATCCAAGCTTAATATACAGCATTTTTCACTGAAAATGCTACAGTAAGAGAACTCTTATTTGAATGAACTTACCATTCTTACTGCATAGACAATATGGCCATAGCAATAGGCCATGATCCCCACAGGTACCACTAGACAGCCAAGGAAAAAAAGGATCACAAAGGAGGTATCATTGGGGTCTTTTGACTTCCAGTCGACTGAGCAACCTAATCCATGAATTTCCAGTGTGTATCTGTTCCAGCCCAAAAGAGGTGCTCCAGTCCAGGCTAATGAGTAGAGCCAGATGTATGTGATAGCCCGCCAAGACCAAGAGAAGTCAATCACTTTAGCATGAACTACTCGAATGTAGCGTTCATAGGCAAGAACAGTGAGAGTCATAATTGAAACAATTCCTGCAAGAAAAATAAAGAAAATCAATTAAATTACTCATAAACATTGCAAAGTGGATTTAAGTCTTCCTAAATAAGCGTTTCCTTTGCCAGCAGGTTAACTCACAATTAGCTGGCTCATATTGTGAAACTAACACCAATAAGCTTTTTGAGTGACACCCCACCACTTACTACTAACTCAAACAGTACCACTAACTTGAAAAGTCCTCAGGGAAGGGTGCCAACATGACATACAATAGCCAAGAAGTAGGACAAGGAAAAAAAAATAAAATAGAACAAGTCAATACTTCTTCCTAGACATTACTTCATGAAGTGAGAGATCATGCTCACACTGATCTTTTTCTGTTAGCAGTTGTTTGAGGGGTTTGCTATTGTTGTCATTGGGTTGTTTGGTTTTGGGGGGGTTTTGTTTGTTTTAGGGTGGGCTTGGGGTGAGGGCAGGGGATTGTTTTAAGGTTGGGGTATTTGGGTTTTTTTGGTTTGGGTTTTTTTGAGATTTAGCTGCCATATAAAAATGAGATACTCAGCAATAACAGAATCTGTTAGAAACCTAGAGAATTCAGAGTTAAGACTCAAGTCAAAGAAAGCCTTCAACAACTGAAAGCATAGATGTACACCTTTAACGTGACCAAAATTACTAGCAGAATTCCAACTTCTTTGAAGATTTCCTGAGAGTCTTTGCATACCAAAGAACAACCAGGAAAGTGTTATATTGCTGAAGGAGTTCCATTTGTAAGACACCAGGTTATTTTGAATATCCTTTCCTATCTTGCTGATATCATAAAAATATCAGTGTTATTTTCAGTTATCTGTGTAATCTCTTTCTTTTCAACCCCCCCCCCCCCTCCGACACTTACTAACATGTTATGCCAGAAATCAGAGATTATTTTCTGCTCTCAGCATTACCTTATCCAAACATTACCAATAAACTGCTTTTACTGAATGAGCAAACTGAGCTACAGGCAGCATATCTCAGCATTTGGACATCGCTAAGTGGAACAGAAATAGCCAGAAGAACAACTTTTGAGTAGTGTCATCAGCATTTCTGAAGCTATTTAACTCAGAGGCATATCGAAGATTGCACAGGGTTTGTTTCTTGCTATGTTTTCTTTCCCCTCCTTTAATGTTACCAAAAAAAATAAAGTATTTCATGCACTTCTTTTTCACACTACTTTAGTCCCATATAATGAAGAAAACTTAGGGTTGTAAATTTGCAAATTTGACTGTCCATCTTTTTAACACAGAAATTCTAGAGAGTAACTCTTATGACTTCAGTTAAACACCCACTACTGCATAGGAATGTTTTAGAACTGTTTCCATATTACATATAAAAATATTACATACATTTCCCTGCCTCCTCCTAGAGAAACTGCTGTATTACGGTCTAGACAAGTGGTCTGTGTGGTGGGTGGGGAACTGACTGCACCCAGAAGGTGGTGATGAACGGCTCCCTTTCAAATTGGAGACCTGTCACTAGTGGGGTCCCCCTGAGATCAATATTGGGCCCAATGCTGTTTAATATCTTCATGAATGACCTGAGTGATGGGACCAGGTGTACCCTGATGAAGTTTACTGATGATACCAAACTGAGTGTGGAAGGCCACCCTGCCAGGAGACCTCTACAGGTTGGAAGAGTGGGCTAACAAGACCCAATGGAAGCTCAACAGGACAACTGTAAGGTCTGGGAAAACATAACAAAGGAGTGCAGCACAGGCTGGGGGATCTGCCCAGCTGAGGAGCAGCTCTGTCAAAAGGGACTCAGTGATCTTGGTGGACAATAGGCTTAATAAGAGTAAACAGCATGCAGCTGTGGCAAAGAAAGCCAACAGGATGCTGGGTTGCATCAGCAAAGGCTTTACCAGCACAGATCAAGATGTCATCAGCCCACTCTACTCAGTGCTTGTCAGGACACACCTGGAATACTGTGTTCAGTTTTGGTCCCCGCTATGCAAAAGAGATGTGGGCAGGCTGAAAGGGTCCAAACAAGAGCCAAAAAGACATCAAAAAGACTGGGAAAACGTGTGAGGAAGCCTGAGAGAACTAGTTTTGTTCAGCCTTGAGGAAAGAAGGCTCAGAGGAGACCTTTATCACCATGTTCCAGTATTTAAAGGGTGGCTACAAAGAAGATGGAGACTCTCTTTTTACCAGGAGTCACATGAAGGAGATGAGGGGTAACGGGTACAAGTTATTCCTGGGGAGATTCCAACTGGACGCTAGAGGAAAATTTTTCACAAGAACAATCAACCACTGGAGTAATCTCCCAAGGGAAGTGGTGGACTCCCCAGCATTGGACATTTAAGGTTCAGCGGGACAGCATTCTGGGTCATGTTGCCTAGACTGAGCTTTTGCCAAGAAAGGTTGGACCACATGATCCTTGGGGTCATAAAACTTACTTTGATTTTACTGTAAAGTCTATGTAATTTGAAAGTTAAACCTAGGATTTCAAGGTTTCAAATACTACAAGTTGTTTAAGCCCTCAAAATACAAGCAGCTGCACAACTCTCAGTTACACCACGAACTGGGGAGCTCTTACTTTTGACAGAAATAATTCTTGGTAACAGTTTTCAAGCTTGTAGATATTCCAACTATTTCTTTTATTCCTAAATCTAAAGTACCACACCCCCCCCCCCAAAAAAAAATAAAAATCTCATTAAATAGAATCTTCAGAAATGTCAATTTTTTAGGAGTTTATGTTCCAATAAATGCCAATGGATCATAAGGTCCAGTTTTTCACTAGGGGATGGAGGATGTCCTTGGTTTTTTAATACAACTTCAGTATAGAGAAGAACAAGACTAGAGCATAAATAAGTCTGAATTCCTCCCCACTATACATCTTTTCCATTCTGCATCAACATACAACCAAAACACATTTGACATTTTTAACAAAAGCTCTGAGAAAGAAGCAGTACAGATTACCTCACATAACTAGAACAACCTCATTGCTAGACCATTAAAGTATGAACTACTTTAATATTTTTGAATGATCTGTAACAATGACTAGAAACTTTATATGTCAGTTGAGTTCCCCAACTACTGGGAATTTCAGTTAGTCTGTGTGCACACTTTGTGGCAACAAATTCCATTATGAAGCTGCAAAACCATAAAAGCAGAAGATGCCCAAGGGACTCTAAGTGGCAAGAGCTGGAATATGCCTGCCACTTCCACATGTAATGACACAAACTAGTAACACTCACAGCGACAAAGATACCGAAAAAGTTTGTTCAGACAACTTGCCACAGTCAGTGTAAAATGTGTATTTTGACAGTCTGCAAGCTTTTCCCATATGCTAACAGCACTGTATTTTATAGAAACAGTTGAACAAACTAAAACTAATAAATAAAATTTTATGAGTTGCTTATGTCTGGTTTGGGCAATAACCTGTACCTCTGCTGCACTGGTTGCAAGGAAGGAAAATTCCCTCTTAAATGAGGAAATTGCAATTAAATGATAAGTTGGGAAAGGAGAATTTATACATTTTTAATTCAGCTGGAGATTAACTCTGACGTCAAGGAATGGTTTCAAGAAGCATTTATTATATATTCAATATCTTAGACAGTACTTTTTGGTGGGAAAGGATAGGAATATACAGCAGGGGAAAGTAAAATTACTGGTTTTCTTCTTTGCATGCTTAGAAATCAAACTGAAAGGCAAATTTTGACCATAACAGATCTCAAGTCACAGCTTCCATTAAAGAAGTGAAAATACAGACTATTCATGAATGAAACTTCAAGCACACAATGCATATGCTGGTTGAGGTATCTGTCCTAGATACTACTTCCTCATGCCAGTCATACAAGTTAAAGAGAACTCCATCTTCTGTTCTCTCCCTCTTCTCCCCCCACCTCCTGAATACATTGATTTTGGGTGTTTTGGTTGGCTGCTAAATAGCAGGTAACAATGCGTATTGTAACCACAGAATACACAGAGTGGTGTTACTCGAGTTGTCAAATCTTGGCAGAGATTTGCCAAGAGCACACAGATGCAAGGCTTCTTCTGCTGTCCCCACAGAAACACAGAGCTTTGCATAATGCCATACGTTTAGTGGCAGTTCTTACCTGAAACCTTGCCTTTTATAGCCCACTACATATTTACATCATGCATGTTCTTGCACTGCTTCCAGCTACCTCATGTATGATTTATGCATGTAGATGGCTCATATGTGATAATTATTTCTTCTGTACTTTGGGCTTTCAGAATCACAGAAGAGTGATTATGGTCGGAAGGTCCCTTCAAAGGTCATCTAGTCTAACATCCCCCCAAGATGAGCAGGGATATCCCCAACTAAATCAGGTTGCCCAGAATCACATCCCTCCTGGCTCTGAATGTCTCCAGGGATGGCACATCCACGTGCCTGGACAATCTGCTCCGGTATTTTACTACCTTCAGTGTAAAGAATGTTTTCCTTGTATCCAGCCTGAATCTCCCCTCTCTTAGTTTAAAACCATCACCCCTATTCCTATCAAAACAGGCCCTGCTAAAAAGTCTCTTCCCATCTTTATTATAGGCCCCTTTTAAGTACTGAAAGGCTACAATAAGTTATCCCCAGTCTCTTCTCTCAAAGAAGAAAAGAAGAAATTATGCTATGGCATAATATAGCAAAAGAGATTCAACTCTGAGACAGACCATGATGTCTGTTAAAGAACATATTTTCTATATCAATTAATCCTTGACCTACATCCAAATGCTGAATTACTATTTTGCATACTAATTAGAGGGGAAAGCCTGTCTTCTGAAGTCCCTCCTTGCCTTGTTCACATTTGAAAAGCTAGACAGCAGCAAGTTAGTTGAAACAACTTCGTGCTACTTCACTCTTCAGCTTTGTATTACAAAATATATAACCAGCCTATTTAAATTCAGCAATTAGGTGTATGATATGTCTTAGGCAACAGCTATGTATCACTTCTGAATTTTCAACAAATTAGAGCATCTGCAGGCAAGCCTAGCTAGATGAAAATCACTTCTAGACATAATAGACTTGTATGTTTTCTATACACCTCTCCTATAAAACTACAGAAATTAATATCTCTTCCATGTTCAAGCCTGCACATGATTAACTCACTTGGAAAAAAATTGCTAAAGCTGAATGCACACTGAGTCTCCAGCTCTCTGTAACACAAGATCCTAAAATTGTCTGCTGAGTGAACATATAAAACACTTTTAGTGAGATTAAGTCAGTGCATATAACATACCTTAGTAATGCAAGAGGGTGTCACAGGGCCTCATTCCTTCAGTGTGGAAAGTCTTAGATAACATAGCTAACAATTATACACAGAAAAAAGTTTTTGCTTTGATTTCTTTTAAAGCCAGGTCCACGGAAAAGTCTCTAGCAATTAATCCTTTCTTCAGCATGATACATGTGTGTAACAGAGAGAAGGAGCAGGGAGGCAACCAGCTTGCCTTGAAAAAAGTAAATAGCATAACCTCAGCTGTACACTCTGCATCTCTTCTTGAGAAAGTAAGACTGCTCACAAAATCCCCCATGATCCAGTTCACATGATCACCTGGATCTCAACATTTACTTGGTATCTCATCAAGATCTAGCCACCATATGCCAGTGGTGACTTGTCCAGAAGGGTCATAATACTTTCAATTAACTTGACATTAAAAGCTGACAGTGCTCATTTCCCTTACAAGAACACCTTACAGTCAGGAAATACAAATATCTCTAATCACACTTCAGTAGCACTAGCCTTTTAATCACAAACCATGAAAGTTTAATAATAGAAAGCCAACCCCAAAGTACATCCTTACTAAGCAATCTTCTGTCCAGAGACTGCCTCAGATACCAAGGTTTTTATTCCTGTTCCTCAAGACCATTTCTGTTACTAATCAGTTTTACCACTCTTTCCTTTCTTTGCTTAATTAAACATATCAGTGTTATAAGTACACTGCTGGCAGATGGTTGCCATTTCTTGTAGATGGATATATGTTTGAAAGGTACATATGTACATTCCACAGGATCAGACTAGCTTACTTCTGAACCATCAGAGCCTATTTCTATGTACAGAAGGCATTAAAGCAGACATCTATTGCCTGGGGATGGGCAGGATATAAACTTCTCTTGTGTACATCAAGTTCTGCAACAATCACTGTCATTTTAAAAAAATCTTGTTAGTCTGCTTGTGAAAAGGCAGAAGATGCACACAAAGACTGTATGTCTTGAGCCTATATTGCACAAATACTTGCTTCCGGTTAGAGGGTATCCGTATCTTAACAAAGACATCTGGGTATGTTTATCTTCCAAGTGTCTGCTCTAGCAATTATACCCAAAAAACTTATGCTCTCAGTGACAGACAGCAAACCTTTTAGGTACGAGTAGTCTTACTAAATCAGATTAAGAGATTACATGGATCGCTACTATTCACAGCTTGGTCAGCCACAGACAGGGGAAAAGTTAAAAGCTTTTACATAAGGAGAGGGTGGCAGGCTCAGTGGGACCAGCATAGAATTGACTGCACACCTCATGGAAAAGCAACCCTCACAGTTTAAATACATCATTTAATTGAAGTAGCTATCATATTCCACCAGGATGCATCACCCATTAAAAAATTAATACTGGAACTCAGTACAATTAAATTAAATGGGGATTCCTCTCTAAGACAGACAACCATGTCACCAAAGACTTGCCTCTTAGTTATCTGTGTTGCTTTCCCCACACTAGTATATGGCATGCTAAGAATGGCTTTGTAATAGCAAAGAGAAGCTTTTTT
>JBCJKH010049044.1:0-57290 GCA_039877255.1 Loriculus beryllinus
ATTGTGTGCAGTTCTGGTGTCCTCAACATAAAAAGGACATGGAACTGTTGGAACAAGTCCAGAGGAGGCCACGAGGACGATCAGGGGACTGGAGCATCTCCTGTATGAAGATAGGCTGAGAAAGTTGGGGCTGTTCAGCCTGGAGAAGAGGCAGCTGCGTGGAGACCTCATAACAGCCTTCCAGTATCTGAATGGGACTATAGGGATGCTGGGGAGGGACTTTTCATTAGGGACTGTAGTGATGGGAGAAGGGGAAATAGGTTAAAACTTTCACAGAGGAAGTTGAAGCTACATATAAGGAAGAAATTCCTTGCTGTGAGGATGGTGAGGCACTGGAACAGGCTGCCAAAGGAGGTTGTGAGTGCCCTGAAGCACTCAGGGCCAGGCTGGACGATGCCTTGAACAGCCCTGTCTAGTGGAAGGTGTCCCTGCCCATGGCAAGAGGATTTCATACAGAGGCTCTTCCACACATGGAATACTTTTTTGATTGCTCTCTCCTAACATAACACAGTATCTATTTAAGTTTACTGTTTCTCACAATAAAATTTATTTGCAAAAATATGTGACAATACAAATTGCACTAGGTAAGTAGCACTAATTCTTGATGGCATTAAGAAAACTGCGTAAGAAACTGGAGAGGAAAGCTTAAAAGCGTGAAGTTTTCCAACTAATACAAAAGCCATAACAGAGAAGAGAGTTCTTGTTTCCATTTATGAGAGAGAGAAATTTATTCTTTTGATTTGGAGGTGCTGAAGGGAGAAAATGAGATTCCTTTTTCTTTGAAGCATCTTGGCCACGCCACTGTTTGACAGAATTCTACTGGACTCTAGGAAACATTTAATCTGCTTTTTTGAAAAATAAGCGGATGTGACTGCCACTTGCAAGTCAGATAAATCCTAAACTACTGTGAATCTGTACAGATCAGTTGATTTTACTAGAAATACATGTACAGGATCCTACACCTTTTCTCAGCAGAGTCCAGAAGATGTACTCTGCTGGAAGTGGTCTACACCAAACACTGACATCACTAATAAGCATCAGGATCCCGGTATTTTTCCTGAAGGCTAATGGAAACAAGCAAACAGCATTTAACATGCTTCCCATATTTTTGTATGTAACATGCTTCTCATATTTTTGCAGTTAAAAATTTCAACTCTGCCCTTTAAATCAGTAAAAAGTAAACTTATTAACCAACCTGAACTGGAATAATAGCAAACTGGTTTACATGAAAGCTGTTCCAGGCACAAATTTGTGAATAAATGAGGGCTGTTTAAAACTCAGGAAAAAGAAAAAAAAAAAAAAAGCCTTCTGTTTTCTTCACTCCTGGCCACATGCTATCAAGATATGATCAAGGTGCATTGTAGCTGGCTGTCTCCAAGCAAATTACAGCAGGGGCTTTAGAGTCTCTCTTACAGCTGACATGTAACTCCATCAATCACAATTGTTTTCATCATAAATTACTGGATTCCCAAGATGCTTTATGGTTCACCATACTTCACACATCCCTGCTCCACCTTTCTAAAATTTCTTCAGTAATAGAATATACATGAGGAAGAAAAAAGTTTAATCTATATTGGTTTAAATGCATACCTTGTCAAAACAAGTTTTCCCTCCAGCTGACATTGAACTTTGTAATTATTCTTGAATGCTGTGTGTTTTAGAGACCATCTCTGTGTTGATTTTACAGAGATCATGCTTTCTAGATCCTGACAACACACCTGACTCTCTCTGAGCAAACAGGAATATCGCTGCTTTTAAAAAGGCACATCTCACACCCCCCTTCCCCCTTCACCTTTCTTCCTTCACTTTTTTTATTTGGATATTTTAGCCTGCAGTTTTGTGGAGGCAAACTGCTATTTAACTTGGGGGAGAAAAACCTCAAAGATAAGGACAAAAGCACAAGGTGAAGCACTCATGCACATCCCGAGTTTGACAACCATGTTCTGCAACTGCACTCTAGTATACACTCCAGATGTGAATTTTAAGTGAAACAGAGCTTCAAGGAAAAGGTAAGTCTTCCCATCTCTAAAGCTCTTGGCCATCACTTTCCTTCCACCCCAAGCACAAACACCTGAAACAACTAGCTATGGAGTAGCCCCATAGACAAAGCACTCAGCAAAGAAGCTAGAGACTGAGAATCAAACCCCAGTCCCAGGAGACTTCTAGTACGTTGAAGCATCTTAAGTGGGGCCATACCTTCCCCTGAAAGTGTACTACTGTGCAGCCAAACACGCAGGAGCTGGCAAGACAGCAAAGCATGTTATAAGCTGGTGGGACAGGAGAGAGTGAAGCATGAGTCCAGATTAAAAGTTGACCAAAATTTCAAAGATTTGACTCCAGCAAATAAAAACCATAAATCCTGATGCAGAGTTTACTGCCAAGCACATATCAAGTCTGCTTAAATTCACTACACATGTAGCTATGCCTTTTACAAAAAAGTAAAAGTCTCAAAACGGATCTGAGACGTTTCTGTGATTGAAGGTGTATTACAAGTGCATAATCCAAGCTGAAAGACAGAAGGATAACACTGCTGCAAATTATTGAACATGTTGTGAAGAACGTTCTCAGAAACCTCAAATCTACCAAGAAATGTATTAGCTCATGTATAATCCCCATTAGAAGCCATCATCCCTGTGCTACAGGTCTGTACTGCAGCTTTTCTGATATCTGCATTAGTCAAGAAGGCGAAAGGTCACCAATAAGATGATCCTGCTATAATATTCAGGTTTAATATTGGAAAATTAACATTCTTAAAGGCTAAGCAAGATAAGCTGATTACAGTAAATGGCTTTCCCTTTTGCACATTTGTAGGGAGAACGGAGAGAAGTCGCACCAGAAAAGGGAAGAGATGATTTACAGAAGCAACTGCTGGTTGGCTGGAAAGAAGAATAGGAATACATGTGAACTATGCTCTGCAACAGCACAGTCTTCTTTCAATTTAAAGCTACCTTTGTGTCAAGCTAGGAAGAAAGGGTCCAGTAGGTATCAATACATCAGCGTTTCATTCATGACCTTTCAGAGGTGAGCCCATCTACCCAACTAGGCAATTTCCCCTCTCCCCTTGCATCCCCAAGAGGCAGCTGTTGAGCTAATCACCTCCTTCAAGATCCTGAAGACTCAGAAAACACAAATAATGCACTAGGCCAGCAGTTCAGCAGTCTCCTTCAATTACCAATATACGTAAGTCAGGAGAAGCAGGCAATAAAATATCCACTTTAACGTAGACTTTAAGAGGCAGAAAAAACAACCCCCACACATCCACCCTCCTCCCCACCATATAAAATTACAAATTTGTTTTCCCCTCACCTTCCTCAAAAACATCATCTAGCAAGGAAAACTTTTTAAAAGGAATAAAACATATATTTCTCCTTAGACTCTCCTGTGTCAGAAGGGAAATTTATCTTTCTGTGTGCCTCAGCAATATTTTCTGCTTCAGCTTATATGCTTTCAAATTCCTTTTCAAACATAAAAGCAAAGCATCAATGAAAAGAAAATTGATGTCCCAATGAGCAAGAGCTCTTGCAGTGATTACAACCAAACAGCCATTGGCATGAACAGAGCCAACATTTAATACCATTTTAAGGTATAATTAAAAAGGAGAGCTGCTCAAAAAGGGCTCTTTACTGTAAAATACGGCAGGTACACACTACAAATACTCCACCAGCTTCTTCCTATGCAGTGGAAGCCTAAAAACCTTCAGATGAAAATGTATGGTGGGTCTGCAGAAGCCCTTTACAATAACACTTAGGGGCCTTTCAGCACTTAATAGACTTTGGCACACCGCTCTCCCTGTCATTAAGGGTGGCACCAGGAAGATTTAGGGCTGGAGCTTGCCTCCTGCCTATCTCACAGAGCAAGTACTGTAAAAGGTTGGGATACTTCCACTCTGTGTCTGGTCACGGAGTGATTTAGGAGGATTTGATAGGAGGACAAATAAAAACAGATTTGTTGTTAGATGCCTTGTCTCCTGTTGTAGATCTTGAGTAATACTGCAGTTTAAAAGGAGCTGTAGAGCGGAGGGAAAACCAAAGTAGTTTAGCAGCAGAGCACAGTAACTGCAGAGATATCAACTATTTCACTGAATGAAATAGGAACCTCATTGAAAGGAATTTACTGGTCAAAGCAGGGAGTTATTCAGTTGTCTGAATTTTGGTACAGTTCTTTATTTACACAAGAGCCAACTGCAGCTGGAACTTGATCCAATTTTCCCTGCAAAGCCTAGGATCTAAGTATAATCTCAACGCATGTGAGTACCTGACGGCACAACTAGTGAAAACACAGGCATCACAAGATGTCAAAAGCAAAGGTGCATAATAGCATACCGGATAGGAGACTCAGTAAGAAGTGCCTGAACACCTGATGGTTGGGTCTTAATGCTGAACTGACAACCCCCTTGGGCACACTGAGTCCTCTTTTATTCTTTCAGGACAGACATTGATTTCAAGGTGTGGAATCCGGGAACAACTTATGCAGTGTAGAAAAGCCCTTTATACAACATATCAAAGTCTTTCAGCTTTGGCACCCAGCTTGCCCAGTCATCACAGATAGCACTTACATTTAGAAGCATCTCCATCTTTCATAGTGACTGCAGAAAATCTGTAGTTAATCAGTAGCTTTGGTCTCTCAAAACTATTGCTGCAACTGGCCTACAAGAGACAAGAATTTTCCAACTCCTCTCTAACCCTTCAAATACAAATAATGTGGTTTTCTATGCTAGAAGCCCAAAGTAAAAGCTTACCACCAGCAAACGTGGTGCAAAGCAAGGCACAAAGCAGGACAGTTGCATCACAGAATTGCTGGATGATAACTGTAGAGTTTCAACTCTTAGGAGAAAACTACCTTTTTGTGGAGCAGCAAATTAAAATGACGCATATTAAAACCCTGGATCTCTTTTGGCTAGGGATTGTTCTGCAAGGTTATATAGATTTTTTTTAAAGTAAGATTAATTTGCCTGATGTGTAGTCACATGCTTTCTGCCTGGTTTCACTGAAGACGTACCAGAAAAGATCCTTTAAAATCCCTCTTCACTCTGTTCAGGCTAGGTAACTCTCCTCTCAAGGAACTGACAGCTTTAGTGGCCTCTCAATTTAGAAATATTTTGCTAAACCCTTTTTGCTGGAAAGCTCAAAAAGAAGTCTATATATAGCCTATAGGACCAGAGATGGCAAACTCTCATACTTCTCTTGCTTACAACCAGATGTTTAAGCAGCTAATACTTAAAACCATACTAATATCTAATACCATACTAATATAGCCATCCTTGCATAACAGCGCAATTCACCAAACTCTTGACATTTCCAAAACTCAGCACCTTCCTACTCAAAAAACACACAGTAGTAATCCAGTTTATTCACTCTACTTACTAGCCAGCATTCTGGGTCATCAGAAGAAAATGGGTCGAAAATGTATTTTAAAAGTAAATACAATTCTTACTGGAAACCCAGCAACACGTGACTCAATATTTTGCTGTTTTAAATGTCAAAATCTAGGCTGTAAACCAGATAAGCACTACCATCTGACAGCCTGGTACACACATTAATTGAAAGCATATGAGAAAAATATGTACAAGAAACAACTAAGTATAGAAACAAATGCCTCAATAATCTCAGAATAAAACCAGTTGTTTCTAAGTACCAAGCCTAACAATTTATTTAGCCACAAGAGGGAGACAAATACACAGATGGACAGTATTTCACACCACATTCAGCTTTCGCTAGTAGAATATTTTATGGAAAGCATGGATGTGGTCAGGAGGCACAAATTGAGCTTTGATCTCATAAATGAATTTTACATGCATTAAACTTAAAGGATACATGGATCTAGTGAAGTTCAAATCCAAGCCAGGATAGGTGCATTGATGCTTACAACAACATGACATTTCTTTGCATATGCCAGTTCCAGCAGAGTAAGAGAATATCAAGACCAGAGAGGAAATGGAATTTTCATTTTAAGCATCTTTTCTAGAAGAAAGAAAGATCTTATTGCAGTGATCAAACAGTTTGGCCATAAAAATCAAACTTTTCTGAAACATCAGGGTTAAACAGAGTTCACAGCATTCTCAAGATACACTTTTATGACATCTATAAGCCTATCATATGTTATAAATTAATGGCAGATACAGCACATTCCAATTATACCACCCATGTCTATATCATTTAAGTAATAGCTCTAAAGGGTGGATTAAAATGATAAAAATCTAAGGAACGGCTGCAGATAACAGTGAGAGGTGTTACACCTCGCAGATTTACAACCTACTGTACAACATCACCCTCTGCTGGGCATGGGTAAGGAGGATTTGCTTGGCAGCATCTTAAGAGATTCCCACAATGCATCAGGAGCAGAGCAAAACTGATGATGCCTTATTTGATTGAAGCACATCGTCTAATGCACAATTTAAAGCATTTAGGCTGTAAGAGTTCATTACAGCTCAGGAAAACCTGATCAACCGACTTGGTAGAACATAATGGCAAAACTATATTCAACGTGTGGTAAAAAAAATAGTCTAGGCACTTGGCCTTACAAGGCTCTGCTTCGCCCCTCACCTAGCTATGGCTGACTTTCAAATCTCAGAAAACCCTATACAACCAGGATTAGGCCCAAATTGACTTTCAAACCTTAAGGTAAAAAGAAGTTAATGAGAGGAACTGTTTGGAAAAGAGCCAATTCACAAAGCAATGAAAGCAACAGGGACCTTAATCCTTACTTCATGTAATTCATATAAGCTGGTATTTACAATATCAGGCTACCCAGTACCACAGTTTGAAGTTGCACATCTGGCGTTTGTTCTGTAATACCTCTACAGCAATACAGCAAAACCTGTATGGAAATCCAGTAATGCAAAAGGGAATTGAAACGTCTACCTTACCCATGTTTAACAAATAGACCAACATTTAAATCTTCTGTTACAAATTCTTGCTCCGTAGATTAATTCACATTAAGAGGAACATGCATTCATGCCACATGATGCAGGAAGCTAAAGAAAAGCAGTCTGCAAATGCCATGCTTCTGGGACAAGCTTGATCTCAGTTGTGAGCAGTGGAAAGTGAGAGGGCTGCCTGCCCAGCACCCCACTCAACTGAAGCTGTCCCTAAAGCAAGCTAGAGTCCCCAGAGGACATGCCATGTCTTTAGCTAGTTGCAGAGACTTCCTATGAGACCATTTAGCAGTCTAGAGTAGCTACAAGGCAGCATGATTCACTCGCAGCTCATTCTTCCTACATCTCTGTGTGGGCTTTAACCACTGGGGAAATCACCTTTATACCAGGTGCAGTTCCACTAGCTCTGGAGCCCCTGCATTTCCCTGGAGGCAGACCTTGATTGGAACCCTTGTCTTCTCATTTGCTCATTTTAAATTTTATATTCTGACCCAGAACCAATGATGCCAGAAATTGCTGTATTTAAGTAATTTCAAAAAGAAACATCCTATTAGCTGATTTTATTCTGAGCAAATCCATACAGGCTGCAGTTTTCCCTGACTGCAGTGCATGCTGAAGGCAGCACATGAAGATGTGGTACAGAATATCAGCCTCTCCAGAACTCCAAATTCCACACTGAACTATGGAAGCCAAAGTCTTAGGTCAAGAAAAATGATGCAACAGAACTTGTTTCGTATATAAACCCAGTAACTTTAAAAATTATTTTTATTTCATTGAAAGATTAACATGGACTATATCCCACAGCAGCACTTTGAAAATCATGAAATTATGAATGCCGCTAGAAGGAAACACATGCACTTCCTATACAAGTCAAGATTTCATAAATTTTTTCAGGCCATCAAGACTATTTGTGGATAGCTTTTTAATTCACTGTGTATGGGAGCCATGCAGGTCAAACATTTTACAAACTTGCTTTCAGATTAAGACTATTGATTCAGGTAAAATGACCATAAATCAAGCTTAAATTGAAATCAAAATTATTATCTCACTTTGCATCATAAGTTTAAAAATGCGTCTATAAAACCCCCCAAAAAACTAAAAACCCACAAACCAAAAAACAAAACCAAACCCCAAACAACAAATAAGCACTTCAAATGTATGTATTATTTGATTAAAAATCCAAGAAAACCCACACGCTCTTTATAAACCTCTTTCAGGCAGCCCGATAGGACAGAACACAAACAAGTCATTCACCAAAGAGACATACAAGCACAGCTTTCAGCTAGTACTTATTTATTCTTAGTAAATCTGTTTAATGTTGGAGAAAAGTGATTCTTTATCACTGCCATATGGATCAGGGTCTAAGAAACTCTGTCCAGCAACAGATTGAAAAGAAAACAGCCATCACCCTTATATGACCCCTAATTGTGCAGGGAACCTCACCGGTGCTGGAGGAGTGGCTCACATGCACAAGTGTGGCAGAATCAGGACCACATCATTTTCCTGATGAGCAAAAAGTTATTCCCAGTATACAGATTTTCTTTCCAGGCTGTAGAGAATTCAATAACTTCTGTAGTATGAACTGTGGAGTAAACCTCTGCATCATCAAAGTCTTGTAAGTGAACCCAATTTACCTGTGTTTGAATTCCCAGTGAACAGTATAACCTATCTCTGCCTGGAAGAAACTAAGCCAACAGCAGCACCAATCTCAATTTTATTCAAAACCACAAGTCATGCCTTGAGGATATAAATTTATCCCCTCCCTTTCCCATCAACACACACGTTTTGCCACTCGCCTTGGGAAGTATGTTATTAAAAAAAATTCATTTCCCTCTTGGATACATTTTTATATTGTATACTAAATTATGCATTTAAAATAAAATAAAAAGAATTTACTGCCTTAAGATTACTGCACACATCAGAAAGCTCTCTGTTTCTAAATTTTGGAAGAATTTTCCACCTTCCCACCCAAGCCAAGCAAACATCCAGTGTTGTTACAGCTGAAGCAGCAGGAAAAAAAAGACAAAGATATTTTTCACATTAGAAAGTCATGGTTCAAGTAGTAAGGAGGAAAAGAGCACATCTCAGAAAAGGTACTGCTCAATGCCTCCAGAACGGAAAAGGAACTTTAATTTTGAGGGTATATCTGAAAAGTTCACAGTTTAGGTCAGTCTCACAATAATCTTCTGATCCTCTCCTAAACAACATGAAACTTAGAGTCTGATTAATTAGCAGCCTAATGCAGAAGTTTATCTTGCAGCATTTCACTCCTTTCGGTCACAGTTCTCCATGTTGGCAGGAAATGAAGAAGTTAAACAATGCACAGAGATGGTTCAGACATGGCAAATGTTATTCTAGGGTTTTGTTTTGATGATGAAGGTAGAGGATGGGAGTGAGTGTTGACCTTATTTTCTGGTATTAACACAGACTGAACAATACACACAATGGCAAATATTATCAAAAACTGAAATCAGAACCTGAAAATGTAAAATATAAGCATGCCAGTTCTTATTTAGAGACTTAAATAAAAGTGTTCTGACTTACCAAGATTATTCTCTTCACCTAGAATTGCAATTGCTCAAATCTTCCGAAAAGCAAAAGACTTAGATGTTTAATTTTTTTTAACACAGGATTTGTTTTTCAAGTTATGCAGAAGAAAAGAGTAAACGAAATAGGACAATAAATAGGCAAAGATAAACTTAATTTAACTACAAACTAGACTCCGTTCCCCCCTTCCCCTCTCCATGAACTACAGCTAAATGAGAAACCTCACCTGGACAGGCCTGGAGACCCACTGTGCAAACACTGTTGAAATACTCCTGTGGAACATCACCAACTCAAATGAGAACTACTGCCCTACTATAGGTGATGCCCCCAAGCATGTCAGTGGAGCCATAACCGAAGAGAAGTTATGAATGCAAATAGCAAAGAAATGCAAGACTGCAGCTGAGAAGCATTCATAGCTAGAGAGGGCAAGAGACAAAGGCAAAGCAAAGCATTCAGTACACTGAAGAAAGGACAAAAGCTTAGGACACAGAAGTATATGCATGTAGATTATGATACCTGGTAGAATAGGTGTGAAGAAGAGGCAACAGAAGGGGTGGAAAACATAAAGACAGCATAACATAGACCCAAAGATGGTCTAAGAGCAGGGAGATGAACATGGTCCAGGTCAAGCAGCAGATAAACAAATGTGCCAGGGAAGAAAAGGTGTTTGGTACCAGTTACATATGGTGCCCCAAAAGAGAGACTTCCAGTTGGGAAAACCAAGGACAGAGCACAGCAAACACCTCAGCCTAATCAATAATGAATTTGTTGGGGGTAGGAGGGGGAGGGTGGCAAGTGGGTGTGGAGGTGTTATTATATTTTTAACAAGCAGGGAAGTGTTATAGAAAAGAGGGTACTGAATGCAGTTATCATTCATTTTTTCGCTATATGCAGAGTTCATGCCTCTCTTCCCATCTGCAAACTCTGGAAGCAGACAGATTAAGGTGACAGGGAAGATGATATCTGAATAGCAGGAATCCAGGACAGGCTACAGCGTATTTATTGAAAGCATTGGCCATACCTGAGCCGTCACGAAGGGTTTATCCAAAACCTTCATATGATTTCACCGCTTCCTCACGCTTATGCTTCAATCAGACAGAACATGTGTTGGATACTGTCACTGAAATGGATTTAAAATTCCTACAGTCTTCCCCAGCTTTAAACTCAAGACCTCTGGGTTGAACGTAAAGGATACTGTCATAATTTAACTCAGCTCACGGACACTGAAACAGGTCAAGCATTTGTCAACTCCCTTTAAATGTCTTTTAAAATATTTCCAGAACTGCTAAATAAGCCCCCAGAGAAGCATGAACAAATAGTCAGTCTGCTAAAGAGAAGCGGAAGGATTGCTCTCTCCCAAAAGGGGGTAGTGAGGACATCTGTTGAACACTCCGTTTTTTTTCCTTTCCTAAGGTAATTGTTGACACAGTCCCATGGTCCCACTTACGCTTTCAACTGGAAAACTAGAATTTGGATAGCATCATAATTCACTGTTGGACCTTTCTACCCCTGAGATAGATAAGCAACACAGCTCCTGGGACTGCAGTTGGGCTCCTTGGCACTGTGTATTTGATTGAACTGGAAGTCTCCATAGCCCATAGCAAGGAGAGTGATTCCCTTACCAGGCTCAGTGTAGTGTGGCTACCAGATACAAGGGAGGCAGCGGATTTGTACAATTGGTGTGCTGAGTGAGAAGACCATCAGTTCACCAAACTGCACAGGTCTCTTCTAAGAAAAACAAGCTTTATCATGGCCATGTCATCTGCATCTCTAGATCTGGTGTTCTCAATACGATGGGGACACTACAAGCTGGGGGTCTAAAAGTATGAGGGTGTACCATAACAAGTGGTAGAATTCTCAGAATGAGCAAAGCTGACCAGGAAGAGCATGTCTTTTCCTGTGTGCCACTTGTGCTGAAACCAACAAATTTAGCATTTCTACCTCAGAGGAACTGCTACCTTCTGTGAAGCCAGCAGTTGTTGTTCTGCATCCAGCGTAAAAACTGGGCATGCTTCCTTCATGTCAATGAATTTAATGAGAGAAACAATTGCCACATCAATGACACAGGAGATGCAAGTTTTCTGCTCTGCCAGAAAAACTTCGCACAGCCATCCTTCTGCACCTGGTGAAAGAATAGTTCACTTCCTTCCCAGCAATCAGCCACACTATGGGATTGCACATTAAAAATGGTGGAGTTTGAACTTCAGATCTCTGAGGAGTCAATCTGAGCAAACAAATTCCACTCCAACAGGCCCTGGTACAGGTGCCTCAAAGTCATATACAAATGACCCTGCTTCTTATGTTATCTGTAAAACATTGGCTCTGCTATCCCAAACAGCTTAGCTAAGAAATAAGGACCTGGCTGATGCAACTTCTTTCAACTTACAAACCTTGTTCGGTGGAGCCCATATTTTTGCATAGTTACTTCCACTGAAGTCAATGGAAATCCTGTGATCAGCTTCAGCAGGAGGGGGATTTGACACTAGCTGAGAGACACAGTCCATTTGTTAGTGGAGTTTTATGTAAAACCTGATGCTGAGCATACATGTAAAATATCGAACCGCTCAAATATTTGTGAATGTTTCTGACAACATGTCAGCCTGCCTTCTAGAAATTCTGTCAAGTGAAAATTGCTGCTGCACTGTAGATGGGTGGAAAATGCAGCCTCATGCCTGCAGGCAGTCACCGAAAATGAGTACTTCTAAAGGAAACAAAGAACCATCCAAAAAGTTCCCTGCTACATTCGTGGCCAATAGAAAAACATAAATAAATTAAAAATTGCTATAAATTCACGTCTTGTAAACTCCTTGTTCATTCATAGGAGAAAATAGGATCTGGCCTTTAGCGTCTAGCTGCATCCCACAGCAGATCCTGGAGCAAACACATCCACCTAACCAGCAAAGACAGTAAAGGGGGGACTATATCAGAAGTATGCTGCTGCCTGGTGAGCTGTCAAATCCAGTTCCAAAAAGAAAAATGTATGTTGCATGACTTCCACAGTGCAAAAGTACTTCTGTACATAGTGAGAGATTATCTTTAAAGGCTGTCCAGTTTTGAACTGTGTGACAAAAACCACATCAGTGCTAATTTAAGAGGAGGTGATTGTCAGCAAGAAGCGACCAACATTTCACACTAAATGTTTCACGTACTCAACACAAATTGATACTTCTGTATTTGTTTCTGTGGTGGTGCTCTCAACTGCTCCCTAATGACATGTAGTCAAGTGTTATATTTTGATTTGCATGTTTCACATGAATCATTAATGCAACAATACAGAACATAATGTTGTTCCCACCAAAGCAACATTATGTTCCTGGAGATGGAGTGTGCCTGTGTAATGCTTGTACAAGGAAAATCACACAACAAAAGCATGGGCATATGCGTTCACTTGCTTGGCTTTCACAGCTGCTGTGGGCAAAGGCCTTTCTTGCTTACTTTCATCTACCTATTTTCGTTTGTTTCTTTGTTTGCTTGTTTCAACAGCTTGTCTAAAGTTAGATGTGTTTTGATTTTTTTTCTTTTTAAAAGAGTTGTGGGATGTTAAACGGACTGGATTAGAGTAAGTGGAGCTGGTGTTAGGCGATCCCTACAAGATCATTGCCATGTGGACCACAGACTGTAGCTTTTTGTCTCGAAAGATGTTGACGCATGCTGGCACAACTGAGCTAACACTTCACAACATATCCCCAGGCACTAGCTGGGCGTAGCTTTTAAGAGAGACCTGCACATATATTTTCAATGTATCTCATTTCCCAAACTCATTGCTTATGCTACAAATAAGATGACTCTACCAGCCAGGAAGGCCAACCAAGTGGTCAAGAAGATAATTTACAGTTAATGTAAACCTACTCAGCAGGATTACGAGCACATTTATACACTTACAAGCATACATGAGTGGCATATGATGCTAATGGACATTAAAAGGAAAGCTACATGATGAATGATGGTAATTAATGATTAAAGCATTACACAACACGTTTCTCTGGGAGTGCCATGTTAGTGTCACAAAGTTAAGATCCATCAACCTGCAGCTTAAGAGGTCTCAGGGTTGCAAATCACTATTAGAAAAATAAAGGTATTTTTACCTTTGCACTTTTACTTTGGTAACCACATGCAGAATGAGGACATCTCCAGTTTGATTAACATGTTAAATATGTGCTTGGAGACATGCATGTACCCCCTTTCTCTGAAAGCTTTAGCTTTTCGTGGCTAACAAATCTTGTCTTCTCCCCTCTGTCCATTAAGAAGTACCTTAGGTTAAGGCATTGCTTGCATCAGTAATTTTTCTTTATAACTAAGTAGGCTAGCTTACCAGGACAGACAGGGATCCCACTTGCTCTGCTCTTGCTCATGACTGTATATTATGGTAGAACTGGTGAGAAGCAAGGGAAAAATACGAAAAGGAAAAGAAAATAGTCCCGGACAACCATTTTCTGTCAGAAAAAGGAACAATTTCCATGTTGAATAAACGTCCACGCAGCATGCGCAATCTTTCCCTGGAAGGAAGGCAGCAACAGAGCACACTGTAGTCTGGTCACTGTTAAGCCAGTGAAAAGTGTTATCTACGAATACATCAGAGCACTAATAACTGAGTGTGACACTAATGTCTGGACACTGAAGCAACTGAGGATGACTCAACCCATCCTTTGAGCAGCTCTGGGGGACTTGACATAGCAGCAAGAAGGTTACTGCTGCCTTGTAATCTTACACTACGCAGTGAGAGGACAAGCTGAAGGAATGCACAGCTCCAGCTGCCACTCACCCAGACATTGGTTGCTCCAGGTTAACATACTGCTGCACACCCAGCCTGTTACTGGCCCTGGAGAAGAGTCAGCAGAGGGAAGCAGGTGCCCATGTCTCAGCCAGCTCTCTTCAGCATCTGTTGTATTAGCTCAAACACACAGTGGTCAGTGCTTGAATTTAGCAGCATCAATTGCCAAATGGAACAGCTGTAGGGACAAGAACCCTCTAGTAGGGAATGGGGTGGACATATGGACATGGTAACACCTTAAACTGCAGCAAAGAGATAAACTAGAAGCTAGTCTGTCAGACTCCTTGCTCCACCTGAGATCTCTGGGTGGTGACTAATGGCCCGCTTAAGGGAAGTGCGGTGTAGGGGATTGTTCATTGTGTGGTGTTTTATGCAGGGCTTTTTTTCACATGCAGGTTCAGTCTCATCCCAGCTGCAAGTCTTGACAGATCTATCTTTTGCAATTTTTAAATTGTATCTACCCAACCTGCTTCTGCAAGGATTAGGTATGGTGCTGAAGAGGCAAGCTCATGCAAGATGCAGGTCAGCATTAGAGCTTCCTAATACAGTAAAGATGTGAGCCAGTCTTACAGCAATCAGCTTTTAGCCTGAGAAATTGATTTTCCTAGTCTTTTGCGTTAACCAGACTTGCTACTCTAACTTAGTGTCTACTGAAATGATGCTGACTCTTCTAATCTGAGTAAACCTGGCAGTTATAGCAAAAGATGCAGGTACTGGAAGAGTTGCCTTGGCTCTGCAATCAAAGCTATTCCATGTATTAAATTTCCTTCAAAAACAATAAAAGTTAATTTGAAAGTCATACAGATTCAGAGAACACCAGTGTATGCAGCTGGAAAAGATAAAAGACACATATAAATTTCCCCAGCTATATGGTCAATCAGGTTCATTTCATCAACCATCTATAGCCTAACATATTTTTCCATTTCCAAGACAAACACAGCACAACATTTTCAGAGCATGAGAAGCAGCCAGTTAGAAAAGAATGAGAAACTTGAAGTGATCACTTGATCCTTATAAATGCTGTTAAAGCTGATTTCAGAAGTGGGCCTTTGTCTTCCTAATCCCAGTAATTCCTTTAATTGAAACTGCAGAAGTTGTTCTTTTTAGCTAGGAAATGCTAGTTCTTCACTCTTAAAGTGACTGAATGTTGTTCCCCTCACCCTAGAAGGTAGGTAGAATTTGCACAAAGCACACTAGCTGCAGGACCAAGAAAGAACAATGATCAAATAAAAACTTACATGAAATCATCAGACACTTGATTTTCACATGCTGAAAAGCAGCAAAGATGTTGTGAAGTTGGGGGAGGGTGTAGGGGTATGAGGGGTGGGGGTGTGTTCTCTTTCTACATTATTTTCCAGTGCATTAAACTGGAAAAGTAGAGGTGATGAGTTGTTATGAAGAAGTGAAGAGGAATTACAACTAACAGTTATGTTCTAGTTAAAAGTAGAGGACAATTAGGAGTCACAGGTTCTGAGTTCTGTTTCATGCTAAGCTAGTGACATTGAATACAACACTTGGGCCTTGATTCAAGAGAATAAACACACAAGGGGCCACTGAAGGACTCAGTGTCAGTGAGACTTCCACACGAGATCTTTAATCATTCTAGGGCTGGATTTAGCAATCCAAACTCCATCTCAGATGAAATCTACTCAAATCCAACAGTAGGAATTCTTATTTCTGGTTTCCAAAAGAAACCTAGCACAGGGTGCTATACATTTTCCTTGCAAAAACCATCACTTTGTCCTGGAGCAGAAGGAAGAGGACAACAAAGGCAGCACTGTGTGTCAGGACACCAGTCAGAGGGCAACTGTGGGACTATGGGGTTTTTAAAAAAGATATTTGCAGTGGTACCTTTAAGAGATGGTTCCTTGAAAAGGAATGGGTTCTCTAAAGACTCTTTCCAATTATTTCTACACCACAAAAATAGCTGGAGAGAGACCTGAAGGATGAAAGCTGGCAGACTTCCACTTGTAAGAAGCTAGGGCACAATCCACCTGCTTTAGGATATTTGATTGGGATCTAATTGCAGCCTGGTGCTTATAGGGCCCAGCTGATGATACCCAACAGACTGTATTTGTTTTACATGAAGAAATGAATTAAGCCTTTGGAGACAGAGAAGTCAATGGATGTCCGTAGTGATGAGTGTATGAACACCACTTTTTAAATGACTTTAAAGAAAGAAATCAGAAAAAGAATGAGCTAGTTTAAAATTAAAATACAGGATTTTTCCCATCCACAAAGAAAAGGAGGAAGAGATTTCACATGTTTAAGAAATTACAGTGATATAAATACCAATATATTATATTAGAAGTACCCAGATATCAGCTGTACAACTGAAGATGAAGCTTACTTTTATAGCATTTTTCTAGATTTCAGCTGGTATAACAGAATAGAATCTGGCCGGCTGGCATCAATCTGCACTAAGCAATACTTCTTTTTGTAAACAGAAATACAGAGCCAGTAGAACATTCCTGGTGTACATCACTGTAAAGCATAGCATTTTTGATCAAGAAAACTTTAGAAAGCTTAGTGAGCACAGCAGCATAATCCCAACCTTAAGAACAGAAGAGTCCAGGCATCAAAGTGAGGATGAGAAAAGGGAAATGGCTAATGAGTATTCTATCATCACCTATAAAACTAACAGAGATCAGAGGACTGTATCTCATGAAGCCCTTATGAAAGGATCTTTCACTATTTAGTGCTCAGGCTCTTTCAATGTGATCTCTTCTTCCTCAGTTTTCCATCAGCAGAATGGACATAACTGGTCATTTTAGTTGAATACAAACGACTGCACCTTTCCAGCCTTTGAGACCCAAACAGTCAAAGTAAACAATGCAGTTCAAATTAAGACTGCTTTTCTGATATGTATTGTATTCTGATAAGCATTTCAGTATGTAACAAATTTGGTTTTAAAGGCAATGATTATATTACTTGGTATGCACACACACTAAAATAAGACTCCTCACCTCAGAGCTACAATATGAGACTATATGCAAACTGGCAGGCATGGCACATCAAGCACAGTCAGGTCGCCTACTGGGTTTCCCTTATGACTCAATTGCTTGTTTGGTTTGTGGGGGGTTTTTCAGGTGGTGGTTACTTGGTTTGTTTGCTTTGGGGTTTTTTGTTTGGTTAGGTCTTTTGGTGGATTTTGGTTTTGGTTTTGGGTTGGTATTTTTGTTTTGGTTTGGTTTTTTTGTATTGTGTTTTGTTTGTTTTTTTAAGTCATCAATAACCAAGAAAAAGAAGGTAAAATATATGAAAAATGAAAAGAAGATCATTTCTTGGACAGCCAGTGCTACATGTGCAAACCTTGTGGCATTTAGACCTGTTGCATGAAGCCAGTTTTGACAAGAGTACACAGTACATGGTCAACTTCAAATAGACACAGGCTCTTTTGTTTACATCTACAGATATGAAGCTAGCCATGTAGTCATGGCTCAGTAAATTCTTAACACTTCTGCTGACTACAACTGAAGATACTTTTGAGCTTCCTTCCACAACCCACATCAGCCTAAAAGTCTTTGCCTTATTTCACAGAAGCTGAAAAGATCCTATTTCTTTTGGTTTTGGATCACTTCATCTCCATGTTCAGTATCTAAATAGAAACCTACTCACTTGCACTTGCTTGCAACTTCCTCTTTATGAGTAAACCAAAGCACTCAGTATTTGCTATTTAAACTCTCATCTAAAGAGAAAAGTGTCTATCTCCCACCACCAGCAGCATCCGGAGTCATTCAGAACTGGCATCAAAATAAGAATTACTAATAGACAGAATACAAGCTGGATGACCAAAAGTTTCCTAAATGGATTTATGGGCTTCTACAACCTTTTTTTCTATCAAAAAAAAAAAAAAAAAAAAAAAAGTTAAATGCTTCACCTGTTCAAAAGCATTTTCAATCCCAATGAAACAAGGATCACAGCAAAGCTGCCACTGCACAATACGTTCTTGTTTTTTGTATTTGACTCCTGTTAAATCTTGTGCTTTTGGTCGGCTGAATGTTTGAGACTTGAAAATAACTTGGTGACACTCCTTCAAGAGGAAGGACTCAGGCACAAGACACCTGCACTATCCAATATTACTGGTAATACACCTTAAACATGATTCTTTTCTTCGGATATAAGTACTTCAATGTATCCCCAATTATAGTAGAAAAAAAAAATAGCACCAACAAAAATCGTTTGGGTACTTTAACAGGAAACCTCCCCCAGCATTAAGAAAAATTAGTACAATTATACACACTTAAAATAATATTATAGCTACCCCATTAAATACCTCTGATTTTTTTGTTTTATTTTAGGTACATTAATATTGTTCCTTTCTTACGGAACAGGGAGGACCTGTGAAGTGACAAGACTGTGATTTGAACATCCTGAATGAGTGAACTTGTACTGCATCAATAAGGTCATGATATAGGTCACTGGGAACATCATTTTCACTAGGCTAGCAATAAGATCTCAGCTTTGACATATGACTTCACTGTCACAAGATGTTAATTATCCCCACTGAGGTAATATGCAGGCAAACAAAGAGAAGTGCATGTTCTCTTTTGACTTATTAGGAACTGTGTTAATTTACAAGAATAAACACAGAACTCATTAATTTCAAATAATGCAATTTAGCTACACTGAATTACACCTGTTCTTAGCTCTACCACTGAACAGAAAGGCAGCATGTATAATAAAAATCTGAAAAGGATTAAAATACTGATTCAGGCCAGGGACTATTGCCTTTTTTATTTAATGTGGGTATTGTCTATTACAAGCAATTTTCTGAAGGCTATTGCTCTTGCATAATATGCTGTATGAACACGCAGAGGGTGGGGTCCCAGCAGCCCAATTCTTTTAATTCACTGAAGTAGAAACAGTCAAGAGCAAATGGAAAGCAGAGATCAATTGCTCCCACTGGCGACGTCACCAATTATGAATTTTGTGGAATTAAAATGAATTTACCATCTTGACTGCGTTATTATGGTTTCATTGTGCAACATTATGAAAAGCGCGTTCATCTCATATATAAAATTAGCTGAAATAAATGTATGCTATTTCTCCTTTTGAAATAGTGTACATGGTAATGATACTTGATCTGTTCTAGCAAGATGTCTCAGGCTCACTTTTTAAGTAGCCACAGAGCAGCTGCCAGCAGTATTAGGAAACAAATGCAGCAAAAAAGGAAAAATTCATTTACTAACACATCAGCAACATCTGGTACAATCTCTGGTAGCCGCTGAGGAATCCAACAGCCCCATTCTCCCACACTACTCCACCTCCAAAGGTGGATTGCCTTGCCTTGCCTTCAGAGGGGGTGCTTCCAAAATAGAGAGAAGGGACACAGATTCAGCTTCAACTTCAAAAGCAGAGTAGGTAACTCAGTAATCCAAGCATCAAGCAGCAGCACCCTCCAGAAAGTAAGTGTCCAAATGGGAAAAGCAAACTTTTGCATTCTTTATACAACCAAGCTCATAGCCTAACGTTATATAGTAACAACCAGACCATGAGTGACGGTAGTTGAAGGCTAGACATGTGACAATCTCCATTGTATAACGAGAGCTTACAAACTGGGGTAAGAAGTAATTTTGACCATTCCAAGGAAATTCAATGATACTTATTCACCACAGCTTCTCGATGGCTTTGAAGTAATTTTGTATTTTGGGGTTGTGGAAAGAAAAAGGATTCTTATAGACAACTGACACTCCAAATTTGACAAGTTTGAGACTGGAAATGAAAAAAAAAAAAGTAAATATTTAATCAAATTTATAAGATTTGGGAATGGAAGTCAGGGAACACATATGACTATTTGCAGGCTAACAAGGAAAAAAATGCTTGTCTGCATCACTAGCTCCTAACAGGGAAACGATTGCTATGGTACACTGCAGGCAGTTTAAGTCACAAGGGTCTCTTTTTTACATTATGTTGATGTCAGGCACACACCAGACTTAATAAGGAGCAGCATTACAAAGGGAATACAAACTGGGAGAGACAAAAGGTAGAAATAAAAAAGATCTACGAAACTTTAAATGCAAACAAAAACTAAAACTCCTAATGGCATGGTCAAAGGAAGGCAATTTCAACAAATCAGAACAAAGTTGTTTCACAGGGCGGAAAGAGAAGTTGCAGGGGGCAAAATGTTGGAGAGGGAACCTACATGATCAGGACAACACTGCACAACAGCACTGCGCAGCCTGGACTGCAAAAAAAAGCACATAGGATTTAATAAAAAAAAAAAAAAAGATGGGTTTTGTCCTGTCTGTGAAGACAGCACGGATCCACAGCGCTCAAATGGAAGCAGCTGTACTATCCTCTGAAGTACCAGAGTTCAGTAAATTATTATACATTCAGTGAATTATAAATTCATTGATGGGCACCTAGCAGCATTAAAAATCCTCTTCATATAGTAGCATTTCATTCTAACAGGTAGAGATAGTGGTGGTCAAGCACAGTTACAGCACAAATGACAAGTGAGGCATGAAACAGAATGCTTTGTCTTGAATGATATCTACCTCAAGACCTGCATATTTGGTTGGATCCTCTCCCTCCACAGTTTAAGAACAGAAGTCTCCTGTGAACAGGCTTTTTTGCAAGACTGAGGTTCTCCTTTCAACTTTTTTTATTATTTATATTGCTGTAGAATCAAGAATCAGACTTGGTTACACAAAGAGTGAAAGAAACAGGTGATAAAATACATGTCGAAGAAAATAACTTGTTCAGGGCCCACATCAAAACAACCACCAGAGAAACAATTCTACAGCCTACAGCCCACGTCTGTTCTATCTTCCTCTCCTAAACAGAAGACAATAATATATCTAAAGAAATACAGAGCTGTGCAAAGAAGTTACGTGAACTTTTTCTGATCTGGATCAACAGCCAAACTTCTGCTAGTAACAATATTCTTAAGAAAAGAATAATTGTCTGTTGAATATAAATATGATCTGCCCTCTCCTGGACAGAACTGGAACACTCAGATAGCTCGTTAACCCTGTCTTACATCTGTACACTCCAAAGAGTATTAATACAATTTTAAGCACCTGGAAATTCTCTAATCTGATCCAAGACTTTGTCATTCAATAGCTATCAGTTCACAGTAATACACAGTAAAGCCTTCTGAGCTATAACTTCAAGCAGGTGATGGACTCTCACAGATTCAAAATGTACTAAAGCTTGAAATAGCAGCAACACACAGCCACCCTCCCCAGCATAAACCTTAACCAAGCACAGATACACCCACTGCTACCACTTCTACCAAAATGGGGGTGAGAAAATGTTTGGGAAAACTCTGTTACTGAACTAGCCCCACTTTGTTTTCCCCAACAGCAGTAATGTACAAAACAAAGAAAGAGACTATGCAAAGGATATTCAGAAACATTCTGCAACAAAGCCAAATCCAGCAAGCTGCTGAGTAAGTACCTCCCACAAGGTGCAGAGTGCCCCTGACTCCTTCTTAAAGTTATATTGCAGAAGCCTTGACACATTCGGACGTGTGGAGGACACCCATTATTTTAGTCATTTGAAAGGAAGCCTGATTGATATAAGACACCCACAGGGGCAGTAGAAGATGGTTGCAGTCTGCACAGTGACATAGGAAGGTCAGAGGGAAGTAAAGGGACTACACTACATCAGATTTAAAAAATAAATACCCCCTCCCCCTCCTCGAGCTTTGGAAATGACTACATCTTATTTTGTCAAATTGTTTCTGGGATGATGCATGCCAACACAATATCTGTAACAGCAGCCCTGAGTGGGACAGGACGGCAGGGAGCGGGGCATGCAAATGTTGTTTCTTCCAATACACAGTTCCTGAGCCTGAAGCAGCTGAATGTTAGACTTGGACCACAATAACAGCTTTCTTTTTATTACATTTCACAAATACTAAGCAGCTTCCATCAATTAAGAAGTTTTTTAACACACAAATACCCTATTGGACCCTATTAGTACCATATAGCTCACCAGATGTATGGAGTGAAAGAAACACTGCATTCCACTAGTTAGTAAACATGACTAAAGATGTATTCTTCACTGTGGTATAAGAAGGTGAGGACGGGTAAATTACAGAAACAATCCTATAATATACATTTTCTGCCTAGAAAACCTAGTTTCAGAGTCAGTATTTCTAGAAATATAAGTACTGAAACTGCACTTTAGTTGTCAGTAAATTCATTATCACATTAACTAGGTCTAAATTATTAAACCTTAATGATGTAGGTTCTCAAAATGTGTTGGGCTTTATTTTCCCACACAGAATCAATGTTAAACATTAGCAGTATAAATTAAGTAATACTTTACCATGGCATGCTGCTGCTTTGAATTGAGTTACCCTAGGAAGATGTATATTCATAGCTACAGGCTCTCTTTGGCCTCCTAGCGAGGATGATATAGTTTATTGTAACAAATGAGCAGTCAACCTGTAATGACTTAAATGATGTATACATTTTTGCCAGTGAAAATGCACCAGTGAGGACCTTTCTGCTTAAGGGAATGAGAAGAAAACAGAAGCATGTACTATAAACATAATTTCCATGAAAGCCTGGGGGAGCATCTCCCTTTACACAGTTTAGAAGCATGGCGCACATCACAAAACATTTTAGGATAGTTAAATTAATAGAATATAGACTCAGGCAAATTTGAGATGGATAATTTTTTATAAACAGTATTCTGCCTTTAATCCTGCGCTACCTTTTTTGTGGCCTTCAATCTGAACTGTGCAAAAGACAAGTTAGGAAACTGTGCAAGTATTATCTTGATGCAATTTATGGGTCCTTAAAAGAAGAAAGTATTTATATTGCAAAGTCATCGTGACTATCACCACATATTATTGCTGGGCTTCAATTTCTTCTGTTCCTATTTGTTTTACTCACCCAGAGGGCTTTAAAATTGTAATGAGTAGTTTGATAGTCTAAAGGTTACAGCAGTCCACATTTTGCAGTGATATTTGAATGAGAGAAAGCAAAGTAAAATATACATCTAATATTGCTTTTCCAGGATGCCTAAAATCAGACTAAACAGCCATGGATGCTAAATTGTCAGAGTCATCAGCAACTATCACCAATACACGCTAACAAGTTGAGAAGAACAAATTAAAGACTGATAATCCAGGTCATTTGCTACAGATCCCTTGGCTGAGGTACCGTATTCAAAGACTATCTTACCTCATTTGGAAGCGCCAAAATGAATGCTGATTCTACCCAGGTAGAGAATCAGTGACTACTGAACTGAAAAAAAAGTATGTGATAAAGCACAGATGAGAGACTACACAGTCAGTGTGACAGAGAGATGCTGTCCTCTCCACTGTTTGAAATACTAGGAGGTAAAAGAAACTTTTCCTCTGATTATCATGAAGTATATTAGACAGGTTACCAGAGACAGATGACAAAAACCTAGGCCTGACCCAGAAGGTAAAGAGAGAAGCAACTACAAACTTACTAGAATTAGCAGTGTGGTACAGCACCATGAATGGGACATGGAGATCCAGATCTCTCCTACCTTTGACAACACCCAAGCAATACACCATCCTCTCACATTTCTGCAACAGTTACACAATTACTTTTTCAATAAAATCTTGCTAAGCAAGATCTTCCAACATAGAAAATGCAGCTTATCTCCAATGTACCTAGCAGGGTGAAGGATAAATAGATACACAGGCCAAGTTTCATTTCCATTCCATTCAAGGACACTACCACCAATGTCAGTTGGACCAGCTGGGACATAAAAAGGATCACACGATTACCTTACACAGTGGCAAATAGTGAGATTTTCTAGTGTTGAGATTGCATGTGGGATGGACATTTGTGTAAGAGACTGCAATGCCTAACTGCATTCAAGTAGGTCAATGGAAAACATGCATCCCAGTCTACCTGGTAGAGCAAAACACTGTCAACATAGTAGAGCAAGTTAAGCATTCACACAGCTGTTTAATTCTAAACCTCACACATTAAAAAAATGAAAATCCAACCAACCTAAAACCTGGAAAGGCCTGTGGAGGCAAAAGGAAAATAAAACTGCATTTTCAGCTACTATCTAAACATTTTTACTTCCTCCACAAAAGCTTGGATATGCATTCTCATAGTCTGAATTTACTTATGGGTCACAAATATTTCACAAATGTGAATCAATGCCATTAGCCATTTCACACCTGGTTTCCCTTCTTCTATCTATTGTCAAACCTACAAATGCAGCTGACACTTAAATGCGGGGATATGAGACCTGACCTTAGATATCATCCTTGTTAGATGGCTGATAATTCATTAAAAACAAACAAACAAAACCCAGCCCCCCCAACAGAAATGTTACTGTGTCACTGGAGAGTTTTACTCTCTCATACTTCAGTTTTCCCAACATGCAAAACTTCAGATTCACCTTCTGCTTTCTAACATGTTCGTTTTGACTACAGATCCATTTTCACACATTTCATTGGTCTAAAGTTAAGCAGTTCCTAGAAAGCCAACAGTGAAACATAGACGAGTTTCAACAGTCTTATCCTGTGTGCAATAAAATATTACACTTTATAGTCTCCCCAAATTGTTCCTAAGGACTCAGATTAATCAGTCTGTTTTTAAAAGTTGTTTAGTTAGGGATGATGGTTTATGAGAAGAGGGGCATTAACTCTCAAAACTAAGGTATCCACAAATATCTCAACATGGTACTAGACCAACTATTGCTGGTATACATCTAAAAATGCTTTCACAATACTGTGCTTATATCTTCATCTCTGCTATGGTATCTCCTAAAAATTACCATGTAATAGTTTCAGTTTGAGCTGAGTGCTCTCTCATTCACATATCAGAAATGCTTCGAGTCAGAGGCTGCTTCCAGTAACCCTTGTCCTGCAGAAATTGGCTGAATGGAATTAAAATTCAGTCTACTTCTACATTAAAATACTTATTCAAAAAGAAAAGAAAATTGTATGCTGCTTTAAGAGCCTTCTACTAACAACTAATGTATGTTGTACTAACAACATACTGTTTGAGCTGTAGAAACTATCATAGTAGTAATTGTGGTGAGCAAGACACAAAATAAAGCTAAACCTGGATTTCCATTTAAATAGTATGCTTACAGCTGGAATTATTTGTGTTTATGCATTTCCTCTTGGGCTTCATTCCTGACACAGGGGATCTTTAGCTCCTGTAACCCTATTGCAGTATTTTTATACAACAGCAATTTAGGTATATACTATAGTTTAGAGTACGTTTCTTCCACCTGGGAATGAATTTTCCATTCATGGAACTTTAAGAACATAGAGTGCTATTGCCAGCAAAGTAGTAATAAAGCCCTTCCTTGACCCATTTTGTTCAACTTCTCATTGGTTAAACCACAGCTCTCAAGTCTATCTGTTCCACTTGTTTAGTAAATCCAGAAAGTGCAGCAAATTGCTTCCTTGCTACTTCTGTCTGAATACTATTCAGAGGACCTCAGAAAGGGTCTGTTCCAGTTTTGTATTAAAACTGCTCCATCAGTGCCAGCACCATGACCAGTAACAGCAGAATTAGGTTGTGTATCTCTCGAGTAGTTTTAGGTACCATGGCAACATAACAACAGTGTGACTGGGTTCGAAGGTGTGATGTTACCATCTAGTTACACAACCTCTAATAAACAGCAGCATTGTTTTCTTTGTAGAAAGGAAATTAACCTAAAGCATGAAAAAGGAGTTTATCTGTAAAGAACACCAAAGGCAAAAAAGGAGTAGAAAAAGCACATTGATACCAACCAATTGACCACTTTACAAAGTTAACACATGCTTCAGCAAACAATGGGTTCAGAAAGAGATATTCCATAAACACCAGGGCAACCACAGTAAGATGCTACAGTTGCTGTACACCAACCACCTTGCCAGTGAGTATTCCAGGGCATGAGATACTGACTGGGGGACAGCGAAATGTCTGAGACAATGGAAAAGTTGCATTGGACTGGGTCAGCTCCTACACTGCTCACAGTCTGGATGAATTCATTGTACACACAGAAGATGAACTGCTGAAGTGCTAATGTGAAAGCAACATAATGCCAACCATAAAAAAGGTCTCAGAGCTGAACACAGGGATGTTTGGCTAGCTGTGTATTTCAGCCTGAGAAACATGCATGACTTGATGGGCTAGAAACAGATAAATGAGTGTGAAACTTCCAAACCCATTTGTCATTACATCATTACAATGTATTTCAGTGTTCCCACTTTCAATTGTCCAAAACCAGACACATACAGTATTATATATAATATATTATAAATCTATTATATAGATAGCATGTATATAAATAATTACAGTATTAAACTGAACATTTCAGCCTTACCTAAAATAAGAATGTTTAATGTTTGGTGCAACTCCACCTGTCTGTTTTAAAATACATTTCATTATGTGATTATAGGATAAGTTCAAAGTGTTAATATAAGATAGAGAAAGTATAAATTATTAACATAATTGCAACTACTGGTTCCTACTCTGAAGCCCACCATTAGATGCCAGGTGCATTGCTAAATTGTAGCAGGTTTTTTTTAGGATATTCCAAGCCAAGCAGACTCTCATTAGGGACCTCTTCAAAGATCAGCTTCCCAGGAAGAAAAATGAAAAATGAAATCCTCTATGTTTTGGCTACTCACAATAGCACCTTTACATTATATATGGTTCTTGATTGCTCTTAGCGTGGGCAAATTGCACAGCACACTATCAGGGATTTTCACTTTTATGCAAAGGATGAGAATTTATAGCTAGTTTTATTCTAACACATTGTTGTTCTGAGTATTTATAACATATTGTTGCATTTGTTATTAATAGAGCAGTGTACTGGGGAGAGAGTAAGAATCAATAAAACTCTCTCACATCTGCATTTATAATATTTAAAAACAAGATAGAACACACATATTCTACAGGGTTTACTTGAGAAGATGTGTTCCATGAGAAATTTTATCATTCTCCCTTGGGTGGGAGGAGGGTAGATAACTGGTATCACTGGAATGTGATGGTGAAAGTAAAGTTGAGAGGCAGTATTTTCTATGGGTTGGAAAATGCTAAAATAGGAAATAAAGACCCCAAATTCTGTCCCATATCATTTTCACGCTATGTGATATACTGTGGGCCAATTTTTAAGAGTATTCAGCTGCCAGCACCTTGGGATTCCCAAGAAGTCAACCACCTTGAACTTCTCTCTGCTCACAAAATAAAAGTCACTACAGCACAGACTGAAGCCACAAGCAGTCTGAGGAGCTGTGAAAGGCAATACTTTTCAAGGAGGTGCCAAGTAGGTGCAGAACATGATTCCTAGACAGTCAGTGTGGGACTATACTATGTGCATAGCTATATGAGTGTTCAAAGTGGAAAGAAGGTTGCATGAATCCAACTTCTCTGACTAGCTCTGAATTTTTCCAATTTCCACACCAAACTTCCCTTTCATTGCATGCAGGCATCTATTCTTATCTGTCCTCCACCTGTTCTATAAGGCCAGAATTGGCCTCTCCTGAGGTTTCTGTGTACCAAGAACTCCACATCATCTACAAGACAGACACTACTGCTTGTGCTTCCTGCTGTGCTGCTCATCCTCACACATCCCTCTTTGTGAGCAGCATTCAAGCCCAATCTTTCTACATTCTAGCAAGGCAAAACAGCCACAAGACAGCAGCACTTACTCCATGCTTTTTTTGCAAGTTTCCAGCTCCTACTGGGAGTAGACTGAGAGTAGTTTGTTGAGAGGAACTCAACAAACCTGAGCAGCACACAAGTGGCAGAATCTGTCAAAGGATTGCTCACAAGTTTGCACACCAGCAGCCACCAGGGAGTATGATGTATTTTTTACATATTCTGCCTAAAGGCATTTTGATGGATAAAAGGTGGGTAGATAGGGCAGAAAGCTAAGGAAGAGAAGGAAAAGGTATATCATATTCTATCTGTACACAAGTAATAAAGCAGACTGCTGCAATGCTCCTGCAGTTGCATCTGGCTCCTCCTTCAAGTCTCAACTCCTTATTCTGCACAAAAGCTTATTTCTAGATTCAGTCCTCCCATTTCTCCACCCCTTTGTGAAAGACAGTTTCCAAAACCCCTGCTCATGTTCTATCTCCATCCATCCTTCAGTCGTCTTGGATCTACTTCTAAAAGAGGTATATTAATGAGTTTTATTTCAGATGAACAGGTAATTTTTAACCTCGAGCACCTGCTGGAATGAATCTGGCCTAAGACTTCGGTTAGTCTGCAGGAATTGGTTATGCAAATAATAAAATTATTTACCGAGAATTACAAAAATCAGAATATGATACCAAGAAAACACACTTATGCCTAACTGGTTGTACAGGGTCTAATTTATGAGGCTTTAGCTACTGAAGTGTTGGTATAAGTCAGCAGTCCTGGAACTGAAAATCTGAGAAGATGGGTATAACATAATAACTAGAGGACCAACAATTCAATCCCTTTGATTAGACAAATTTGTATTTGTGGGTGTGGTGACAGAGTGTATGTTACAGTCAAAACCTTGAGTGGCGTTTCCCTTAGTTCCATTTTTGGCACAGAGACATGTCACTCCCTGAGGGTGCCAGACTGGTTTCAAGCATTTGTGGATGAAAACGCTAAACTACGCAGATAAATTCCAAAAGATGAATAAGCATCTGCACTCCAATATAATTTATATGCAATAATACATGTTATTTATATACTGTGAAGGCTCTGCGAGCCAAAACATCACCATTTTGTCTGTTTTCCAAATGTATAAGTAAGACATAGGATTGTACAGAAATTATACTGGAGTGCAAAGGCTCATTTATCTTTTAAAATTTACTTACATACCCTTTACACCAGCAAAAATAGCACCATCCAGAATTTACACAGAAATAAAGTCACTCAGATGTAAGGCTTTATAGAAAGTGTTATTGTAACACACTCAAATTCAGGAAATTCAGCCTTTTCCAAAGTCATTAACCCCCACCATAAACTAAAAACAAATTTAACAATCTGTATATAGAAAACATGATGCGAAGCCAGGTCAAGTTAGCTGAAAACTAAGACCTACTCTTGCAAGGCGGGGTAAATTTTGCTTTCACTTAGTCCAAGGTAACAGCCATGAGCTGAAAGTTATTATTCTAGTTTTGCATGGATTGAAGTGACAGCATAATTTGGTCTAAGGAAAGAAACACTTGCTCAGGCTTTAAGAATCTCTTAAAAGTCTAGCACGCGTAAATTGAAATAGCATTCCTAAATCTATAGCTCATCCCTGCTATGTATAACTAGCTCCTGCTCAGGAAGAACCTATGTAATATGCTTGTTTATTACCAGTAATTGCAAATGCAGTCTTGTTAAGTCAGCTTATTAGAATTTACATCCTTTAATTACAGCATTTGGAAGAAAATATTTCAAAAATACTTTCCCCCATCTTTTTTTAGACCAACTTCAATTTTTCTTTAAAATAATAAATCTCATGGTAGAAGGTAAGATTTCTTTGTTCTCTTCATAACCACTGCCCTGCTCCTTTCACACAGCCTAGATTTTTAATACATCACCTGCTACGGTTTCTGTTTCATGTCCAGAACAGATCTACAGTTTTAATGACTCAGGTAGGGTTATAGCTTTTATACCAGCTGCAAATCCACATTAAAACCTGTCCTACAGCTCTCCCTGCTTTTCCTTTCTGGATATCTCTCTTGGATGAAACACTTACTGCTCTCAAATTTATACTGAAGCATCTTCTATATTCCACATCATTCAGTATACTGGTATAAAAAAAGGTATTTAGTGCATCCTGTATGACAGTTTAAACTCTTTGACAAGCTCACCAAAACACACATGGTGTTGGAAAACCTAATCCACAGCCACTGAGTTTAAAGGAGACATTTCGGCCCAGATATCAACAACTAGGCAAATAGTTATGTTTCATTCTGATTGCTATCCTAAACACTTTTTAGCCTTTGATTTATCACACCATAAATTAATTGCACCATTAACTTTAATGCAGAAACACCACTTGGATTTCTTACTTTCATAAACAAAGGTTTGCTAAGCTATTTGAAAAAAATAGAATAAAACTCATATTAAAATTATAGATTTTAGACTACTTTTCTCTCTAAATATTGGGGAAAAAAAAAAAAAAGTAAGGGCTCCCTAGAAAAAGAACCAAATTAAAGAATACCTAAGTACTTCCTAACCAGGATTATTCTTGTTGTTTCTGCTATACAAACATACTGAACTTCTGTGCAAGTCTGAAAAATCCCTTTGTCAACAGAGCCATTTTTAAACATATCAAAATCCAGGTTTGCTGTTTCTCCAGTCACAAATATAATTTCTGGTTATATTTTCTTACATGCAATGCAGTCTTCAATACCAGCGCTGCTCTGGTTAAATAGAGTACGGTATGCTAAAACTTCTGCCATAAACTGTGCAAATAAATAACTGATGTTTAAGTGCACTGTGGGATGAAAGCTTTATACATCCAGAAACATTATTCATTTGCTCAGTTTTGCAGCCCATACCTCCTTAAGGCCTCCTGGCAACATCACATGCAGCCTCAGTCAGGGTGTTCCCAATCCACAAGCATAACCCTGTATCTATATTTTTCTGCAGATGCTATAATATTTCTTCCTCTATGCACATTCCTAGCACCAAGCAGCAGAACCAAAGCTTGATAAAGTGACAACAGAAGATAAAGCATTTCTTAAAATCTAAACAGCCAGAAGCAAACAACCACAATATTTCTATACCTCTGGCTGGGAGGCAGTACGTAAATACAGGAGTACCTCATTTGAACTGTTGAATTAAGCCTGGTATCCAGGCCTAGACAAGCTGTCTTCTGAGGGCGATTTTTCCCCCGAACAGATCTAGAGGTTCACAACTAGTATTTTAGATGTTTCTTTTGCGCTAAAAAAATATAAAAAAATAAAAAGAACACATCTGATGCAGCTTAAAAGTGGTGGCCTCTACTGCTGTTTCTCCTCTTGGATTAAGTGGTTCCTAGCCCAGCTGTGCCAGAACCAGATCTGCAAACAATTTCAGCAGTCAAACGCATACAGTCCCATATACGCACAGCCACTAATGATGTCCTCTCTTGTGACTGGTCATAAGAAACCATACAAGAACTTTAAACCCTCAGAAAAGAAACATGAAGCAAGATCGACACAAAATGGATGGGAGTTATGTTACTATGGATTTTAGAGGCTGATAAAAAGACATGCAACTGTTATGCAGGACATCAGTAACAGAGTTGAATCAGCTTAGTCTCCTGCAAAGCATCTCAGTGCCATGAAGAAATGAGCTGCAAAGATGTCTCCTGTAGGCTACAATGAGGCCATATCACACTGTCAAGTTCTGCTTAGAATATTCAAGCACTAAACCTTCCTACAATTAATCAGAAAAGTCAAAATAGCTCAGTCACGAAAAACAGCTTCATATATACCAACAGAGCAGATTTTAACTCTTCTATATGTCAGCTTTAAAACAAGCTGCCCAACTTCCATTCTTGTGTGCTGTCTTCCTCAGGCTGAAAGAGGGCAGCTAGCTGTCAGCAGACAGTAAGGAGATTCCAGCTGGTACAAATGTGTCATCCAGAGTTTTCTGAGTAGACCCCCTTCAGATATACCAGGGAAGTAGCTTCTTTCTCTGTTCTTCCCCAAGCAAGCAAGCACTTCTTTGGCTAGATATCAACCTAGGTCAATCAGTAAAATTTAGAACAGAACTACCTCTCTGGTGCTTGCAGAGACAGATCAGGCAACCCCTTGAACATATCTTTCTAGTGTATGTCAAGGCTGTAGCACATTATCCTGACACTCCAACCAGGAATCCGTGGAATGGAACAGCTGAGGCTCCTGCCACTATTCAGATGTCCAAACAAACCAGATGGAACACCTCAGGTAAAATACACCAAGGTTCTGTTAGGAACACAGATGGAAGGAAGAAGTTCTTTTTAGCAAGATGAACAAGCAGGGTAGCTTTTGCATTGATATCTCATGGAAAGAGCACAACAGAGGTACAAAGGTCACACTAAAAAGCGCTGTTTTGTCTTAATTATTCTTTTTTAAATTCAGGAAGTGGTGTTGGTTGTGGGCTTTCTGTATGTTTGGTCTTACTTATGAGAGAGAACAGATGAGGGAAAATGTATACAGCTCCTCTTGAAAATACACATAATTGCCAGCCCTGTCAAGAATTCCCTCTTTAGTTTTGCAATAGCTGTGAAAAGATTACTGCCTGCATTTCAGTTAGGAAGCTGAAAGCAGCAGCAAACAAGACTCCAATCCAGCAAAACCATACCTTTTATTATTGTATCATCTAGGGAGTTCTAGTGTGGGAACACTAGGAGCATATAGTCAGTATTGACTATCCCCCTAAGTACTACCATTTAGATAAGCATGCACTTGAAAGATGATATATATTGAATTGGATCGGTGACTTCTTGTCAGTCTACTTCAGACACCTATGCATGCCTTCACCTTTAATTTCCAAGTCTGGGAAGAAGGCTACACACTTAGCAGGAAGACATGAGTCCTTCCCTCTGGAAGAGAGCTCACACAGCCGAGCACCTGCTGAGGTCACTGCAGTGTTGCAACGTACGGGCATGGTTACAAAACAGGTATGTCTGTGGAAAGCTAGACTTAAACTAATCTAAGAACAGACTTGTTTTAGCAATGTGGGGGCTAATTGACTCAGGTTTGCAAGTAGATTTCACAAGCACTTCAGTGGTTAGATTACAAATGCTTCAGCTAGCTGCTTTGAAGCCAGCTAATGCAAGTAGCTCTTCATCAGTGGCTCTCAGATAGCCTTCCTACTCCAGCAGACACCTCACACCCCCTTGCTTTGACAAGTACTCCACTAGAGAGAGGGAACATTGCCCAGGAACTACTGGGAGCACACTGAAGGAATGTGCTGATGAACAACAGCTCATATACCCTAGGGAGTAGAAGATCAAGATCCACTGACCCAACTTCAACCAGGGTGCAGGCAGAGTGGACAGCACAGATGATGCTTCCAGCAGGCTGTACCACCACAGGAGGTATTCTGGCATTTCTGGGTTCTTGCCATCCCTGCTCTCCACACAGTCTGCCCTGTCCCAAGACAAAGCATCCCCAGCACTGCCCCAGCAGTCCTCCAATGTCCTCCAGTGCACTGGCAATCCTTACAACCCTTTCCTCCCTTCCCAGATACAACCCACACCCAAGCACTACCCTTGAGAATGCTTTCATTTTATTATAAACTCTTTTGGACAAAGATGATCTTTTATTATGTGTTGGTACAGTGCCCAGAAAAATGGGGTTCTGATCTCAAGGCACTACCGTAACATAAATAACAATAATTCACTACTACTAGCCTTCAGTAACTCCAGGAGTTTCACTGGGAGATGGCAAGTCATGCTAACATGCCTTTCTACAGCACAGAAATAAATCATTTCTGTACATTGCAGTATTTTGGGGAGAAGGAAGAGAAGGAGAGAAAATGCAAAATGAATCCAAACCACATTTGATTCCTTACATTTATAATAAATCCAAATGATTTACCAGAACATAAAATTCTCACATGCATAGTCAAGGACAATATTCTATTCATGTGCAAGACTCATTTATTCCTTTATAATTAGATAAAACGAACTGCAATTTTTTAAGAAAAAATTTGCATGTGGCAACAGTTATGTATTACGGAAGGGTGGCACTTTGTTACATCCATTTGTTAGTCAGGACACTGGAGCTGCAATTTAATAGACAAGAAATAAGTACAGTAGAGGAAGGGAAAAAATTAAATTCCGCATGATCAGCAAGGTTTCGAACAATCGCTAGCCAACTGAAGTGGGTGCCATATCTATAAGTCATTTTGTTTTATAGGCCATTAGGATCTCCTGAGAGAGGCTGCATGGAGACCGCTGCTTTTTGTTGAAATTAAAATGTCAGAGAAAAAGAAATAGAACAAAACAGGGAATCTGCAATTAATTACAAGGCCATAAAAATTCAATAATCAGGAGGCAGTGCTGCTGTAGGCACAGCGGTATCTGATTCAGGCTAACAGGAATGGAATACATTAATCTTTTCAAATTAGTTTTTTAATCTGACAGGGATATATAGTGACGTGTTCTTTTACTGTTTGAGCAGAGCTGCTGTCTAATATATAATGCTGAGTGTCTGGAATTAGGACATCTATAGCCATTTTGTGACTACAACATTTTCACGGCATTTATTCAACCCTATCTGTACACCTGTCCTACAGTAATCAGGCAAAGCACGTTCAAAGTTCACATCCTAGATACTGCTTATGAAAATTAAATAAAATGCTGGAATTAAGACAAAATAGCAGGTCCCCAAACAAGCCTTGCACAAGGCTGCTTAAAATGACAGTCTGCTCTTCAGAACATATCACTAAGCTTTAAACCAACTTCCCATTCCTTGTCTACCCTGAGTCCTCCTCCTTTTCATTTCCTGAAGGTGACCTGCAAAAAGTCTGTCTTTGTGCTTCCACATATTGCATGTTTTAGAGTGAAGCCCTGGGAGTTTCATAGATTAAGGAAATTTCTTACTTTTCCCTTTAAATATCAACAACATCCCTCAAATCTGTTCTTTTCCTGGTGAATGCTTTGCCACGCTTCTTGGTGGCCTTTTTAGGGAGCCCAAAAGCACACTACAGATTTACGTATTAAACACTTAGAGGATGGATGTTTATTGGACACCAGTTATCTAGAGCATGTATTAACCCTCGGAATTGGAGGGACATACAAAGATTATTTGACACTGTTTTCAAACAAATCTTTCCCCCTCTCTTGCTAGGCTTTACCCTCCAGCTCTACTGATATTACATTCATTACATTTTCACTTATCACTGCATATGGTCAGCAATAAGACCGCCTATTAAATGAAAAGCCAGGAGTCTGTTTTCTCTTTCTCCACCTGCCCAAATACCTCTTTTTAAATTTTTGTAAAATATCCTGAAAGACTACTATGTCTTCTTTCATATTCTACGTGGGGGAAAACGCACACAAGCCCTCTTTGACTTGTTTATGGATCATTCTGCATGTTCTATGAGAACAGTCTTTTTACATAAACTCACTCTTTAACACTGCATTGTTGAAAACAGTGATGATTATCAAAACCTACTTGCTGAAAACTTCCCTATAAGTTTTCCTGGGTAAAATCATTGCTATCCTGCTTGTTATGGGTGCACTGGGTACACTCATTTTGCTCTATTTGAGGTTTGAATCCTGTAAGCACACATCCCAAGGGAAGGAGAAAAAAAAAAAACCCAACACCCCAGGTGAACATTAAATGTCTAAGCTCAAGTTTGAATTAAGACTTTACACCTTTGGCTAATTCCATTTTTAGTTTACAGATTCTCTCTTCCCCCACCCAAATCAAATTCCAGTACATTCGCTTGAAAAGCCATTTTTCAATTCTTCACAGTGCCTGGATGTAGAGTAACATCTTTTATGCATTCATTGCTTTTTCCTGCAAGGCAGAATAAATGGGCATGTATGTGTCCTTTTCATGGATCCTTCAAAAGGATAAATAATACGTTCATGTGGGGGTAGATGAAAGAAAGGAAGAGGGAGTGAGAAAGCAAATAAGCAAGACCTAATATATCGAGACAGGCTTGCAGGTTGAAAGAAATAGTAGTTCCATTTAGAAAACATATGCCAAGCATGGGAAAGGGTACGAAAAGCTTCCTGTAATAGGCATTCATCATTTTCTATGCATGACTTCTCTTCTAAATCACAATGACAGCAAAACTCTACCTTCTGTGGTTAGTTTATTTAACACCCTTTCCTATAAGCGTATCCCTCACACATATGCACACAAGCACATCCACACTCAATGACAACGGAGGGTGAAAACTTTTCTCCACTGAGGTCATCAACTGTTATCAATATAACTTTGTCAGGAATCACCCCCTAGATCTCAAATCTGTCCTAGCTACTGGAATTTAAAAACTGACAGTATTTAAAAACCTCAGTATTTAAAACCCAAGCATACTTCAGTAGTTTCAATGCAAGATAAGTACATTCCCTTATGATAATCTTCCATATGAAATTCTTCTCATCATAATCTGTCCCAAGATGCAGTTTCCTGACTATGAAAGCCATGCATAGGGATAGCATATCTATGACAATATTTGAACATAGTACCTATTCCATCTAACATGTTAATTCATAACAATGTACACAGGGAAGACATAAGCACAGCCTAAGACAAAATTTTCAGGGGGAATTCAGAGATGTGTAATTTCCTGAGTCATTCTACAACCACCAAACTGTGGTGCTCACCTGTACTGCACTTATATTGTCTTGTAGGAGGCAATGTGTACTGAACAGGACAGGAAGAATTAGCTCTCATTCTCATAGCGTAAATGTAGAGTCATCAGATAAGAGGTGAAACCAAAGCTGGCTTAAATACATTAAAAGGTTTCCCCGCTTGTAAAGGTTTAGTACACTGAACAGCATATTACTTAATAAATGTTGATGGCTCAAAATTATTCGTAGTATCATCATTGCAAGTTGTCCACCACAGGTGCTGAACATTCAGAACAAACTGGGTCTCACCACTTATTCAGTTTACTTTTCAATCATAACAGCAGAAACATAAGAAATTGGAGTGATACCAAGAAAGTACTTTTTGCCAAACTTAAAGTGCTACCAAATAAAATACTACTGTTTTTTCAATTAAGAAAAAGCATGAACAGTCATTGTTGAAGCAACCTGAAAGCAACAGATATTGATTTCTTTAAAAATTTTTAAAAATTAAAAAACCAAACCAAAAGAACACCACAAAACCCCCACCAAATGTTTTACATAATTGTCTAGCTCTGCTTGAGACAGGATAACTTTATCTGCATCACAACCTGACAATTTTAAACACTTTCATATCTGTGCAGCTTTATTTGGAGTCAGCAATGTTACCAGCAGTAAAAATCAGACCAGTAGCATTTAAACAGCAGAGATACCTAGCCCTAAAGTGAATAAAGCTTGAGATAGCAGCTGTAAGCTGTGCCAATATCTTACAGCTCTGCTACCACTAAAGTTCCAACAGTGACAGCAACTGGGAGGTTTTAGAAAACGTCTAGCTTACACACAGCATCCTCAGGAAAGTGTAGAATGTTTCCTCGGCTTTTTTCTACTGTCCAAACTCTGAGGATAAACAGATGTTTCGTGAAACATGTCCTCCTGACAAGGGACAGAAGTCTTAAATTCATTTAAGACAATGACACATTCCAGGGTAAATATCTTCTGTGACTTATGGGGAAGTTAACCATGCAGCTTTGATTAGGAATAATGAGACAGACAGCCAATATCTACAACTCACAAGGAATATTAAATATATGCTATCCTTTCTTGCAGTTCTTATATTTTAACTGGAAAAAAACGCATCCTGAAAACTACTGAAAAGGGAGAAAATAATACTTTCAGTTATCTTGTATTCTGTTCAGCTGAGAAAGAAAACACTAAATGTTTAAACCTTGCTATATCCATAATACTTACTATGTTTATATACAGAAGACAAGAGACATCTGTTACATCAGAAGAAAAACTTGTGAGTTTGGAAGTCTAGTCAGCCTTCCAGTTAGAAAGCATATTTCTGTGTTATTTTTTTTTTATAGCAGTTTTCAAAATGATGCAAATGTTCATAATAAGATATCAAAGTAAGATATCAATAATAGGATACAATTACAAGATAATAAGGCATTGAAATTGAGCTTAAATAACCTAGAAGCCTTCTTCAACAAGATGATTAGCTCAGTGGATGCACGAAGAGCTGTGGATTTTGTTGACTTTTGTGAGGCTTCTGACAGCATGTGCCATAACACCCTCATAGGTAAACTGAAGAGTGGGTAGATACATAGACAGTGAGGTAGATTGAAATTTGTCTGAACTGTCAGGTTCAAAGGGTTGTGATCAGTGTATGAAGTCCAGGTGGATACCAATCACTGACAGTATAACCCCAGATGTTGATACTGGCACCGATACTGTGCAACATCTTCATTAATGACCTGGATGACAGGAAAGTGCACCCTCAGCAAGTTTCAGATGATAACCTACAAAGAATGGTTGACATGAGATAATCATGCTGCCATTCAGTGGGATCTTGACAGGCTAAAAAAAAAAAAAAAAAGATAAAATAAATGAAAATTGCATTGAATTCAACAATGGGAAACAGAAGATCCTGCACCTGGAAAGGAATAATCCCATGTACCATGATAATCTGGGGACTGATTGGCTGGAAAGCAGCTTTACAAATATAGACCCCTAAGTTGTCCATTTGGCAGACAACAAATTTACCATGAGCCAGCAATGTGCCCTTGCTGAAAAAAAGGCCATCAGCACACTGAGTGCATGAGGAAGAGAACTAGCAGCAGGTTAAGGGAGATGACTATTCTCCTATACTCAACACTGGCGATATACATCTGGTGTCCTGTGCCTAGTGCCGAGCTCCCCAGTAGGAAGCAAAAGGTCAGAAAGATGATTACAGGACTGGAAGACCTGCCATACAAGGGAAAACAGAGAGCTAAGAGTGTTCATCCTAAAGAAGAGGCTCAGGGGGATCTTATACATGTATGTAAATACCTGATAGAAGTGAGTAAGGATGACAGAGACAAACTTTGCAGTGAAGGAACAAGAGGCACAGGCACAAGTTGACATACAGTATATTCCATTCAGTCATCAAAACCCAAAAAAAGGGTGATTAAATACTGGAAAAGGCTGTGTAAAGAAGTTATGAACTCTTCATCCTTGGAGTTACTCAAAGGAGTTACTGACTGGAAAAGATTCTCAGCAACCTGCTCCAGCTGACCATAGTTTGAGCAGGGAGATCCTTTCCAGACTCTACTATTTTGTGTTTCCATGAATAATTCTCGGTATGTATGTATCATAAGGATGACTATTTGCACTACAATATCCAAAGTACAGCCCAACCATAATTGCAAGGTGAACAGTAACATGTGTATGTTGGGTTGCGGGGAGGGGTAACAGGGAAAAAGAAATAAGAATCTATCTCCAAGAAAAAGCTTCTCAAGCTTCTCTTCAAAAAATTACTCATTTAATAAATCAATCTTTTGTTCCGACAGTCTCACAGGAGCACAAACAGGCAACAAATTATCTCTCCTTAGCATCCTTTAGAGTATGAAAACATATACTTTAGTCTCCAGTCTATTAACAATATGGACTCAATTCCTGCATTCCCCAGACATTCAGGTATCTGGAAATTGCATTGTGTATTCTACACAGGTATTCTGCTGCATCAAAGAAGCAGCCCATTCTTACCACATGCCTACCTCTATATAATGCCTCCTACATAAGTACTAATTTTTATATAATAGTAATGAAAATGTGTGGGCTTTTAATATACATAATCTCACTTACTCATTTGATGTGCCATCATTAATTCTTTCAGTAGGCAAATGGAAGAATCGCAAATGGATGAAAACAAAAACTAAGCAGGCCAGAAGTCAGCAAACAAATAGTAAAACCCCCAGAATTCAGACCTGCTGGGATAGGAGGAAATAGTCACATAAAGAAAAACTACTGAAAACAAACCCAACTCACATGAATTATACACAAAAGCCAACTCTACACACTACATATAGATACATTATATAAGCCTGGATCTCCCAAAGTGTTGATGTTCTGGGCATTCAGCCTCATTCTGCAGAGGTCAGGAACCTAAAAATCCCATTACTAGAGACAGAAATTAAACAAACAATCAAAACAGGACAAGAAGTTGAGGAAGAAGTAACCAGCTAAAGATGCTAAATGAGAACATGAGGCAGGAAAGCTCAGCCCAATGATAATTGCAGGACTGAGCTGAGAATAGAAGGGAAAAGAGGAAAAAGAGAGAGAGTGCTCCAGTACCTGGATAACTCTGAGGCCAGCTACACTGAGCAAGGTATCATTTTGATGGTCTGCTCAAATTCAGAAACGTTGTAAAAAATATTTGCTTTAACCTGCTGAAAATTAATTTAAAATACAGCCCATGTTTTGGCATCTTTTATTGACACAGCATGCCCTGTCTATCTGTTTTACTCTCACATGTGTAATAGCAATACCAACCTTTCAACAACACAACAAAATAACAGATGGCACAGGAAAAGGAAGCCAAAAGTGCAGCATGGGACCTTACTCTGACTGGTTCGTGGTGTCAAGAGATAGAGTACATCATTTATGAGAAAAGATTCAGTTACATGAGCCAGGAGACTTGATGTGTTAATAGAAGGCTCATGACTAATCTGTTGTCCTTTGAGCCTTTTCTAGGCTACCACTAAATCTTCAGTCTCAGACTCCAAAAGATTCTCAAGACACCTTGGCTGCCATTCTCCACATTCTCTCCATGTACAACACCAGCAGAAAGCTGCTGAGAATTACACCAATCTCTGCAGTACCACTGTGAGCGCAGAACTGCCAGCGTTAAAACATTCCCAACTGCAAAGAACTGACAGTCACATGGGCAGAGCAAAAGCTCTGGATTCTAGCCACCTTCTGCATAAGTGTATTTGTGGTTAGGCTGGAAGCAATTGCAAGAATATGAATTGGCACAAATGATTTAGGTTAAAATTTTATGCCTAGAAACTGAACAAGTCCCCTGTATGCTTCATTATTTACCCATTTATGCTGTATCTAACAACAACAAAATCCCTTGAGCATTTCATAGCCTCTCTCTCTTGGCTTCTGTAGTAAGGGAAGGACTCAGCGGCCTTGGACCAGCAACTCACCATTTCTGCGAAGTATTACCTTGTTGCTCTATCTACTAGAACTGAGGAAAAATCTCATTTATTTCACATGACATGGCATAGGGACTTGACACTCCAACCACAACAAGGACAATATAGCTTTTCAAGAGAATTAAATTATTTGGAATAGAAAGAGGTAGAAAGGATGAAGACAGTGTTTCTTAATTTTTTTCATACTGCTTTGTCAAGCAAGCCAGAATGTTAAGATTGCTTTAACTCTAATAGTAAAACTAACAGCTAAAATTATAGCTGTGGAAACACTTTCACACATGCGAAATTTATCTGTATGCTTCAGAGAAGCTGACAGAATATTTGGCCTTTAGAAGTAATGAAGCAAGAACAAGATTTTATTTGTACTAAGACAAAATCACATTTTCAGTGCTTTGAGAACTTCAAACCTCTTTAAAGCCTACCACTTTCCCACTAATAACAAACTGCCAAAAAACAGACAGCATGCTTTAATATAATGCCTTGGAGAATTAAGGGAACTAGGTTCAATTCTCAGTTTAGTCACACATTTCAGCCTTGGCTCTGGGAAAGTCACTTCTCATACCTGCACTTCAACTCTTCATCCTGAGAAGGAAGACATTATTTTACTTTTCTGTATGTGTCAAGCAGCTTGTTGTGTCCATTCTACCATTCTAAAACCAACATGAGTCATGTCCGTATTTAAATACAAGAGGAAAAAAGCTTTAACTACATGGATATAATTACTCCAGATATTCACACTGGGATTCAGTTTACTCCTAGATTTTGCATTTATTAATTGCCAATATTTATACCATTGAATTCTACTGGCAGAAATGGCCAAAGAAAATTTCCTATGTAATTCATTGTAAAAGTTCTTTAAGTACCCATAGGAGCTCACAGAGTGTATGCTTTTCCACTCAACTCTTTCCACATTTCTGATCCAGAGGTGAGCAACCTAATCTAGTAGAAGGTGTCCCTGCCCATGGCGGAGACTAAATGGAATGGAACTAAAATGATCTTTAAGGTCCCTTCCAACCCAAACCATTCTATGATTAATACAGTAAATATGTTTGAGTAGCAAATGAACAATGAGGAAATGGCAACAATCTGCATTATAAACTACAAATGCAGTGAGATGGATTCAAATCAAGGTAGCCATTGGTTCATTATTTTGGATGATGGTAACCACTAAGATAATTTGTTACGTCTCTGATGTAACTACAACTCAGCTGCACAGCTACATTAGTGTAAAAGTGCTTCTATTAATGGAACAATACTGATAAATTAGAGAGGAAACAGGTATGAGATACAGAAATTAAGAAACTAGAGGGACTGATTTACAGAGAAAGATTAGAAGACTCCAGTATTAATAACAACTTTGTTTACTAAAGATTAAAGCAGAGGAAGAGGTGAACGTGATCAAGGTCTACAAATATCTGATGGATATAAGCATCAGGAAGGCAGAAAAATTATTTAGTTCAGTAAAAAGTAGTGTAACAAGGAGTAATGAGATGAAATTAGCAGACAGCATTTAGCCCAAGCAACAGGGAGAAGCTTCCAGAGTGAGAACTGACTAGCTGCTGGAAGGCTGTGGTAAATGCAACTCTTGGTAACTCACACAGCAACAAGGAGGCTGGGCTCAGAGAAGGCTCCATGACATAGCTGGATATACAACACTTTACCCAGTCACTTTGGGTTTATACAAGGCAAGCTCAAACACTCACAGGCACTTGCAGCCACTGTTACAAGAATAGTACAGCACCTTTTTATTTTTGCCCAGTCACTCCTACATTATTCCCCTGCTAGCTACCCACGGAGAAGCAAGCCCCATCATGTGAGGTGTTTAGAAATAGATTGGACAAGCATTAGAAACTGTGCTGCAGGGGTCTGGCCCCAGGGGACAGATTAGATGACCTCATGCGATTATTTTTTTCTTCTCTAATTTATGCAGTCGGGTGAATACTCAGTTCTTACTGAAGGTTCATCAGGGGTGCAATGATTGCAGTAATCATGATTTGATACAACAGTTTTCTTCCAAATTAGATGGCTAATACAGTCTTTGTCTCATTCCCGCCTTCCTCCCTCCATCGCTAATTAACTTCACCATGCAGTGGCTCAGGAATGCATGTAATCCCTCCTAGAAGGGTTTTTCCTTAATCCTCCATGACAGGACTCACAGCATGCTGATATGGACTCCAAAGAGAGATTACTCAGTTCAGCTAGAGAAGCATGTAGCAGACCTGCTTCAAAAACGTACCACACCCTGCTGCTCTGTAGCAACTGTGAGTTGAGGACAATCATTTGCTGTCTGCTCTGCTTTATGGTGGTTTCTGGTTGGTTGGGTTTTGTTGGGGTTTTTTTTGTGTGGGCTTTTTTTGGTGGTGGTGGTGGGGTAACCATTAAAACAAATAAAGCTGAACTGCTGTAGATAAATATAATATATATAAATATAGCTACCAATACAAATAGACACTCTCATCTGTCTATTCCAAAAGCAAAATTCCTCCAGAAGGTGATGCTGAGCTGTGTCACTGAGGGTTTAAAGAAGAGTCTTACTTCCAATATCAGAAGAACTGAATCTGATTATGAATCCTGTTTAGGAAAAGGATGCAGATTTCATGGACACAACTAATATTTCTTACTTTTCCATTTGCCCAGCTTTCCACACATTGTTCTCTATCTAAAGAAACAAAAACCTGCAAAAGCAAAATGACTGATAGAAGTATGTCAGCTTCACACATTTTAGCATGAGAAATAGTGAAACGTATTACAGATCTAATATAGACAACCATGAAGAATGTAGGGAAACATATGAATTCTACTAAACCTCCCAAAATAGCTTCTCTTAAAGATTACAGATAAAGATGACAACAGCACAAAGTAAGATACATCCTACTTGGATAGGCAAAAAAGCCCATGTTTAATAAAAGTTCATCACAAGAAGTCAGCAAGAAACAATACACCTAAATCCCCACCCCCCTCAAAATCCCACTCTTACATGATGAGAAGTCAGAGGAAGAAACTAAACAACAACTGTCAGACAAATTAAGACTGCAAGTTGAAATTATCCTAATCCATTTAATACCTGAGACTAAAGACTGTGAAAGAAAGCAGCCATTAAATTCTTCAAAAGGGCTATGACAACATAAATATATAATTTGAAAGTCAGCTACAGGCATAATAGTCATCTTGTGGACAGAAAAAGAAATCCAGTGACTCCAGACTTACTCTGGATTTGCAATAGTGAAGCTTAGATTAGAATCCACCTTTCAGTATGTTGGCTGTTCAGGCATTAATCTACCTGAACAGAAAAATATTTATCTTCAGGAAACCATGGAGCAGTCCTTTAGGAGCCATGGTATATTTTTGAATCTTTGTACAGGGTATGAGCAACATGGCTCCCTTTAAAGATTTGCCATGTCTGTCTGCTCTGCGAAGTTACTGTAAAAACGCCACTGTGAGGTTCCGCATTTCTTATCTTTCAATAACTTTAGATCAAATGTGAGAAATTTACAAAGACACAAAAAATATTTTTTCTCTCAGCCATCAGCTCTGAAAACTCACCCAAGCTGAGTTTGCTCTTTCTCCTCCCCCTCCCACCCCAGTGAAGGTCCCACAGAGCAAGCCAGCCTCTCCAGTAAAACTCCACTACATTCTCATTGTCCCCTCTGGGTTTACACAGGTGAGAAAGATCTACAACAGCAACATGGTGAGCTATTCAACAAAAGCAAACGACCAACCTAGTCTAGTCACCAGCTCTCTTCTACCCCATTAGCTATTTTTCCAAAATACTTCAATGTATGTCACTGAGAAACATTTGCTTTACTTGCCACTTGGAGTAGAAAACCAGGATTACTTTCCAAAGTGAGCTTTGGTATACTTTGATGACCTTGAAATTAAGCAGAGAATAATGTTTTAGTGAGTTTTCAGATAAGAGAGCAGAGAGGAAGAGATTTTTTTGCTGGTAACAAACAGTATAGTCCTATGTGAAACCAGACAGAGCAACATTTCTGCACTTCATTTATTTCTGTGGTACATGAACATTCTTGAGCAGTACAGTTTATAACACACAGAGAACCTCTCCCAGGAAACTGGGGATGGGGGAGGGAAGGAATGGGGGAAATCCTCCTTAATCCTAGCTAAGAGGTCATTCAGTGATGATGCTGTTGAGGGCAGTAGGTTATGAACTTAACTTGACTTGTGTTAGAAGATAAAGAGTTATCAACCAGAAGATGAGCATCACTGTGTAGAAAAAAAAAAGACATCTAGAAAGAATTGCTTAGTTTGACACAGTTCTAATATATCTTTAAGTATGTAGACTGCCCTGGGTTCCTGTAGAGGTAAGATCTAAAATGATTAAGTAATAACATCAGAGACAATACTATTTGTTCAAATTTATTTTCTTTTTAACTTATTTAGCCATACAGGCTTAACATCTCAAAAAATAACTCATGACTCCTGCAAAGTACTGTCAATATGATAAATGAGAACAGAAAGACGAGAGCATGGAAAACTAGTATGAAAGTACACAGCTTATATAACCTGACTTTTATCAGTAGTGAGAAATAATTTTCATGAATCAAAAGTTACTTAAAACTTTCATACTAGCCTTCTGACTTTATAATCTTCCTCAGTACGGCAATTTATTTATAGGAAAAGACAGAGGGCCTTGTCTCATAGCTCTGTCCAATTAGATCCATCTTCTGGCTACTCAGTAGTACGATATTACAGCTGATGTTGATGAGAGCATGAAATACCTTCAAATGTAAGAAAGACCTTCAGTCAACTGGGTTTTTACTTGCATGTTACAAACATGAACAGTTGAGCGATGAAGCATACAGTATAATTTGTGCCAATATGAATGACACAGCATCAGAGATACAGTTAGAAATGTCAATGAGAAACTTTTAATAAGACAGGAAAAGGTGGCTCCCTAGTTTATGTGTGTAAATATTTCTCAGCAGCCAAACATTGCTGTTCTCATCTGAAATATTTTGAAATGAAATACAACAATCAAACACTAAGCACAGATTCAGCAGACTAACTAGGCTGTGAATTTCACTGCAGCAGAGGCTGATACATAATTTAACAATAATAGTTATTCTTCTTTCACAGACACTAATGTAGGTCCTACAAAAGTATCTAGGGTAGTATTTAAGATGTGCAGACAGTTGTGCGTCATTACACTAGACAGTTTAGTAAGATGTTCATTAATAATGGGTCTTCATTCATTTTATTAAGGCAAGAAGCCAATAGTGCTAGATGTTCCTATAAGGATGATGTTTTTCTTTCATTAAACAATACATGTTGGTACAAAGCTGTAAAATAGATGGTGACTGACCTAACGCTACAGGACAAGGTAATGCAAACAAACTTAGGTAGTCTTGCCAAGCATAAATATTTTTATTCTTGGGGTTGACTTTGTACAGAATGCTGGTCCTATAATAAATTCAACTTCAGGACATTACTATTTGAATGAAACCCAAATCTGCTGTTTGCATTGGAAGATTCTAATGAGACCAGTCATGTAAATGGATATGATTCAAAACTGAGGCCCAGAAAAAACATTACTTTTGGTTAAACGCCATGTTGTCATTGGGAGTTCCAACTAAACCAGCCAAAAACTAGTTGAAAGAAAGATGCCTTACACTATGCAGTGAACTGAGAAGTATCAAAATAATCAGCTACACTATGATGACTGGAACATTGACAGTGATTTCTATGATCTGGAGTAACATCCATCAGCTCACATGCAGGGAAGCAAAAAGTTCTGGTAAGTGTCACTAGCATTATTTTTGCAACAACTATTAAAAAAATCCCTCACACAGGGAACTAAATAGTCACCTACTGAATGGTTTATTTGACTTCATTGGAAAATGGACCCAAGTAAAGACTTCAGGAAGAAACACACAATGTTATACGGAAGGGAATGAGTAGAGAAAACAAAGGAAATTTTCAATGAACGTTGACAGAGGGCTTCCAAAGTATAAGAGGAAATTGGATGTTGGATGTACAAGTCCCCTTTACTGACTTTGAAATGTTATCCCTTAAGGAAACAATGACCTAGATAGGACTCCAAACATGACACACAGTAATACTGAAGAAACTCAGGAGCTCACAGTCCATGCTAGATGGAAAAGTAGCTTTGATTTGACAACTTTTGTGAAGGGTAACTAAACCATGACAAAGAAGGCAAGATCTTTTTCATGTGACTAAGAAGGGATGTTATCCAAGGTGCCAAATTCCCAAGTAATTCTGTTCATCAGCAAATATTTCAAGAAACCACTAGCAGAACCTGGTACTATTTTTATATTACCTCCCCCCTCACACACCTTTTACATGTGCTTGGAGTTTTAAACATTAACGTTTCTCTCCTGGGAACCTTAAAAACTGGCAAGAATTTCTGAAACATGAAAAAGTGGGGATTGGGGAGTAAGCAATGCAAAAGATTCCTCATCTGTTTTGCACATCTGGTCTTCTAAGTTCTTGTTATCTTTCAACTGATTGTTTCTGCACTGAATAAAGTAGAATATACTCTCAAATAAATGGAAGCAATCTGCAATAGTAATTGTTGAAGCCAGAAAAACTGTTAACACCGGAAATCTCACAGTTGCATCGATTCTTATCAGTAACTGTACTTTATTAAAATTCTCATCCATTTATAGTTTGCAAAGTGGTTTGAACTTTGAAGTTTCTGAAATTAAAGTTACTCAGATAATTCACTAAAAAAAGATATTGACACATTATGGATTTTAATCAAGAGCAAAAGAATCTTAGGTTCCCACTAGTAGGGCCTTTTGTACAGTAACAGGAACATAGAGAAGCCCATATACTTGTGTACAGGGAACAATGAACAAAGGAGACTTCAACGCACAGACAAGCTTGCCTGAAAACACTAGCCTGTGTGCCTGACTTGTACATTCTGCAACTTGTTTCTTGTCTCTCCAGCAGAGGAACCTCTGCTTCTTCCATTGACATGGTTTAAACACTGCTTAAGGAAATCTATGAAATGTGAAACTATTCTATTCTCATTAACTGTAGTCTGAAGAGGATGATACTCATCTGTCCTAATGAAAAATACAGCATGACCCAGAGAACATTTAAGAAATTTTATACTGAGTACAAAGCAATTCTCTTCTAAATCAGTATTTCAAATAAAATTCAATACACCATTGATGAATATTCTTCATCATCATCATATAGTGGCTTTTCAGTGCTTTACCTGAAATGCGTTCATAGTCTTTAACACAAAACTCAGCAACTTACAATTAGACCCACTTAACAGATTTCAACTAGAGAGGAAAAAAAGATTTTTCAGATAGCAAGTACAATTTTGTCAACACCACAGCCTTTTGAAGTATTGATTTTGATGATGGAATACTTAATGGAATATTTAGCTTTGGCTGTCGTTTGACTTTGGCTGTCAGATTATATTTCATTCTTTTAATTTTGTATTGCATTTTCTTAAAATATTGGCATACGCAATTTTATAGGATGTTGGAGTGTTCCAAGATAAAAGCATTATGATATCTCTAAAATGAAGTATTTTTGACTTTCCATGCCATGTTTAATTTTACACCCAATGAAGGAAAAAAAAATCTAAACATCACAGCTACTTTCAGGGACAGCAAATTTATTTTACAGCCAAATACAGCCATGAAGAATAGTTTTTCTTCATTAGGTTGATAATTCCTGATGCACAGGCATCCACAGAAGAAACATACCACTATTTCCATGCCCTAGTGACAAAATCCAGAATCAGGGACCCGGAAGTGAAATTACATTTCAATTCTTTCCAATTATTGTCTGAAGTATTATGAAATAGTTGGGTCATTTTGTGTTCTATGACTAGAAAGGGTTTTGGTCTTGAGCATCTTCCTTCAGCAGTGATATTTGTTTTAAGAGCACAAGTGAAGAAAGGGCCTTGCAAGCAGAACATGTTGGGAGCCAGCACTTTCAAAGCAGCACACTACAATTTTGTCAGTTGAGGGAATTAAAGACATTCTCTATTTTTTTGTTGTAACCAGTGCTCAGTGCACATCTTCCAGACTTTGGTGAAGGCAGCCCTTGATGTGACAACACAACTGTTCCGTTAGGGCTCACAAATGCATTGCGATAATATAGTTGAATAAGGTGCAGTGGTACATGTGGTGACTACCATTTGTCAAGCAACTGACACTAGGGAGCACCAGAAAAGTTGGCTGGGTGTGTGTGTGGGGGGGGAGAAGCCACACAGACCCCCAGAACTTGAAACTCGCTATTATTTCACAGCCTTATGAAGCCAAGACTCCTTGGAAAAGAAGTACTCAGGTAACACACCCTTGTAAGCAGGCTGATAAACGACTGTTTCAGATGACTGAACGCTTCAATATTGCTGGCACATTCAATTTCAAAGTCAAGAAAAAGATTAGCTTTTTCCAAAGCTGTTACCGAGAAGCTCCTGCTTGGAAATGCATATTCAGACATTGTTACTGACTACTCTCACAGAAAGGGAACAACATTGTCCGGTTGCCAGCTCAAGTGTGTTTTATGAAAATAGAAATTCAATTTCAGTGCTGTCAGCTATAGTATATTGATTGCATTGATGATACTTTTCCTTGATTCACAAGTCTGTGAATCACCTTTCTGGGCACACAGTGGCATAGGCTGTGTGAGACAGTAGGAGTGTTGCTGTCTACTGAAGGAACCCGCTTAGATTCATGATCAGTCAGATAATCATCCAAGATGTCTTAAGGATAAAAAAAATCATTTTTCATAAGTCCCACACTGTACATCTTTGTGTGGATGCTGCCCTTGATTAATGTGCACCTTCATTTAACAGCCCCAGCTTTGCAAGGAAGATTTTAAGAGCTGTTGGCCAGATAAAACAAGCAAAGCCCGTTTTGACACAGGACACTTTGCAAAGCAAGAGTCATCTACAGTAAGAAGTCAAAGAGAGGCAACTGAAAACCTACAGCAAATTGAAACAATTGTCTTAACCCAAAGTATGTTATTTCACACTTGCAAGCTCCCTGTGTTAAAGTCAGTGAATTGGTGCTGCTTCTCCTTAAACTCATGTGTCATTACTGATGAACCACATTATTTTCCTTTTGCCCCAAGTTCTGTCATACAGAGGAAATATTTTCACCAACCCATTTTGCACTGTGCAGCTATTTAGACTCCGAGATAAAAGTCACATTAAGCACCAATTAAGTTGCCTTAAACCAACAACTCTGAAGAATGTCACAGCTTTCTTATTGTTGTTGTTATTATTATTATTATTATTATTACTATTACTATTATTAATTCGGATAACGAAAAAGCCCAACCTCTTGCCATTCCATGAACTTGCAAGGTGGTTGAAGGCAAGCGCAAGTTTCTTTGAGACCCCTTGAAGAATTAGAGGAAACTATTCCACTTGGTGGCAGCAGTGACCTAAAATACAATTAAGTTCCATGCTCTCTCCAAAGCATGTATTCACACCTTCAAATCAATCACATAGAAAAGTCTTCCTTTCCTTTATAGTCTTCCATATTTTAGTTTAATTTTTAAACATTTATTGATATTTCTCTGCTTTTCTGTGATTTTGAACTTCATTACAGGACTGGAAACAAATTCCAAGAAAAAAAAAAATAAAGGGGGTGAAGGAGCTTCCTTTTTCAGTGAGGTTGGCATAAACCCAAAATTATGCTAAACCATAGTCTGCTTCTCAGAGGAAATGGCTTGGTTATCCAGCATATCCACTACATTGCTCTATCAGGCTTTTACAAGGAAAAGAATACGGAAAAAAATGGTCACGTTCTGTGGTGGCTTGATACAGGCTCAGCACCTGGTGCCCACCAAAGCCACTCTATCACTTCCATCCTCAGCTGGACAGGGGAAAGAAAATATAATGAAAGATTCATGGTCTGGGACAGGGAGAAATCACTCACTAATTGCCATCACAGGCAAAACAGAATCAGCTTGGGGAAATTAATTTAGTATTAATCAAATCAGAGTAGGATAATGAGAAACAAAATGAAATCTTAAAAGCACCTTCTTCCCACACTTCCTTCCTTTCCAGGCTTCACTTTACTCCCAGATTCTCTGTCTCCTCACCCCCAGCAGTGCAGGGGGACAGGGAATAGGGGTTATAGTCAGCTCATCATGTGTTGTTTCTGCCACTCCTCCCTCCTCCAGGGGAAGATTCCTCATACTCTTCCCCTGCTCCAGCATAGGAGCCAGCCCTGCACAAACTGCTTCAGTGTGAGTCCTTCCCACAAGCTTCATGAACTGCTCCACCATGGGGACCCTTTCACATGTCCCATCCAAAGTCAGGAGCAGACCACTTCAGTGTGGATCCCCCTTGGGGTCACAGGTCCTGCCAGAAAACCTGCTCTGATGAGAGCTTCTTCCTCCAGGGGCCCACATGTCCTACCAGGAGCTGTTAAATTCCATGGGTTGCAAATAGACAGCCTACCTCACCATGATCTTCCCAATGGGCTGCAGGGCAACCTCTGCTCTGGCACGTGGAGCACTTCCTCCCTTCTTTCTTCACTGACCTTTATGTCTGCAGGGCTGTTTCTCACATATTCTCACTCCTCTCTTGGGCTGCAGTTGCTCCTGCAAAATTACTTTTCCCCCTTCTTCAGTATGTTATCCCAGAGGCACACCACTGTCACTGATGTGCTCTGCCTTGGTCAGCAGCAGGTCTACCTTGGAGCCAGTTGGCATTGGCTCTGTCAGACATGGGGGAAACTTCTAGCAGCTTCTCACAGAAGCCTCAATTATAGCTCCCCACTACCAAAATTTTGCCGCTCAGCCCCAGTGTACCTTCTCACAGTGTTCAGTTAATCAGTGCTCTGGAAAGAGACATTGACTTTGGGCTGTATCATCACACAGCTTTTGATGCCAGCTCCTGGTTAAGGAATGCTGCAGACCAGATTCTTGTCTCCAGAGAAATTCCTGGGTATAAAAACTATGTCCAGGGATTCCTTCTTGTCAGCAAGAAAAGTATACTGCCAAACTAACAAAACCACTCCATGACAACTATAGCAGTTCTCCACAGCCCTCTATGCTGTCTCCAACATATGCATTACTTAACAGTAATTTACACAGCTGCAGACTAGTGCAGCACCTTGATTTTCTTCTCAAAAAGATAAATTACCCCATTCGCACAGCCTACACACAAGTAATCTGCCTCTCTCATTGTGGTTCCCTCCTCACTTTACCAGAAGTTCAAAACTAAGTTTTTTAAATTAAGTTGCTATGCTGAAAACCACACACAGAATCTAAACACCCACCCCACCTTTTAACCATTATCTCTTGCAGGTTAGCTGGTTCTAGGGATTTGCTGCCCTAAGCAAATAAGGAAATTAGTAGTATTGCCAACTCAGCTGTTTGACCACTACAGAGTCATCGAACATTTCTTTGTTCCAGGCAACCACCTGCTCCAAATGCATGCCCATGCCATTTGCCCCTTGGATGAGAAAATACATAACCCTTGCAAGAACCTCTGTTGACTTATACCAGAGCGCTATTACCTGCGGTCTCCCAGTCATGAGATAGGATTAGGAAGAAGCAACAATTTAGTAGAGCAGAGAATTATTCATATTTGGCTCTTAGACAAGAAATCACCCCAAAACTGCTCTCCAGTCTTAAGCGACTTGAAGTAATCAAATTGCATAAGTAAAGCTTTCCTACATAGACTTGAAGCATGAGACAGAAGAGGACAGTTGGATGAAAGGCATTTAAATCCAGTCAGAGTTATCTTGGGCAACTGCATACTCTTACAATTGCAGTCCTTGCACTTGATCTTCCCTTGGGCTCTTTCTCAAACTTGCTCCTTGCATTTTAACTTCTGATTCTCTGAAACACTTTATCAACAAAAAACACAACTCAGTTACCTTGAACTGGAAGAGAGCTCTTCACACCTGAACATATGAGCACTTACAGGTTTAGCTGAAGAGCAAGGCTTTCTGATCTGGTGGCTGCTGGCACATTTGTGAACAAACACAGACAGAAGCCAGAGGGTGGGTGCAAATGAGCACAGTGAGATGCTACATATACGTGCAAGTGGCAAAACCACTGCTGAAGTAGCTGTAGTTTTCTATGTGCCTGTGAAGAGCTCTGGAACAACAGGATCTTCATCATGGCTTCCTGGAATTGCTGCAACATCTGCTCTACAATTCCTAAGAGGTTTCACAAACAGAATTTTTCCCTAATTTGTAACACAAAATCATCCCTATTCTCAATTATATCTCTGTGTTTAATGTGCCTGCAGAAGGCTTTTTGGTTTGTTTGTTAGGGTTTGTTTGTTAGGGTTTGTTTAGAGCATGCAAATTGGGTAAAAACTTCAGTTGTATTGATTACTTTTCAGGTCAGGGGTGGGCAAGAAGAGATAACATTTTAGTAAGCAGCTTAAAGCTCAGTTTTCCTTTTCCCTTCATATTGGTTTGTTTGAAACAGCAAAATCCAGTTGTTACCCCCCCAGATTTATCATCAAAACGAGTCTGACATTAATTGCATTCTGTTATTACAAGCGGAGGTCATATGTGCTTTTCTTAATAGAGTTTGCAGCTCTTATTTTTATAGGTATTCCATGTGGGCTAAATAACATTAAGAAAGCTAAGGTCAAAGCCCCGTCATTTCAAAGGAATAAAGGAAAAGATTTACAAGACATCTGGTGAGAACAGTTTATAAGAGGAAGCAAGGCTTTTCTTCTGAGATTACACCAATTGAAGCCTAAATTGGAGAAGAAACCCCAAAGGAAGACACACTCCACTTGGTAAACCAATACTGCTCAGGGATGAATTTTAAATGGGTGACAGCATCTCACACTTCAGGAAGCTTCCCTACTAACAGTGAGTTCTGATCTCCATAAGGCACCTTGGGGATTTTACCCCCCTAAAGCTTCACAACAAAGCTTTGTTGTGATGTCCTGTTCATAGGTTGCCACTTTTAGGCCATACCAGCTGTTTTGTCACCAACCCATACCTGCCCTCACAGCTGTGTTCTTTCAGGTCTTCTGAGATAATGGCTCTTGAAATTGTTTCCTAAACCATTTCAGACAAAATTATTTGCCTGGTTTAAACATTTTTTTTTTCCTAACCTGACTGATTTTAACCACACTGAATTAATGAGCAGTACACCAGTTGACCAGAGAGAAAGAACTCCACGGGAAGTAACCAGGAACCAGAACGGCCATAGGACAGTAACCTGTCAACTTACTATAGCTAAAGCCATAAAGAGGGCTGAACAAAGCCTGATCTTGCTGTACTAACATCTATTTTTACTACCATTGAGAAAACAACTATTTTAAAAAATAATTCTTAGCATCATTACACATCTTTTCTTGCTTTTAGTGCTGGTTGTTTGCTACCCAGTTTTGCTTACCAAGCTATAGATTTCTTGCCCGCTCATACATACCCTGCAGGTATTGGCATGAGTTAAAGGAAACACTTAGCACATCACCTAACCTGAGATCCAGAGTGAAGTCAGTAAAATCTAATCTGTGGTTTCACCTAGCAAAGAAGTTTTGGGCTTTTTTTTTTTTTCTCTAAAGGGAAAGCAGCCCACCCCACAAGGTCTAGTACTGCAAATGCATTGGCAATGTCATCTCACACAGGTTCCATGGGAGGACAGATGCTACGTGTCAAGATGATAAATGGCTTGATTTTGGCAATCCTAGGATACAGGGAGAGTGAGCTAGGGATGAGGGCAGCATATAGCAAGCTATGTAGCCCAGAAAAAAAGCTAATCTATGAACAGGAAGTTCCAAACTCTGCACCAATTCTTATCAAAATATTAAGTTAAAAAAAACAACCATCTGAACCACAGAAGTCTATGGACAATTGCATTTTCATGTTACAGAAGGAGGAAAAAAAAACCAAACCAAACCAAAACAAAACCCAAAGGTGTTTTAATCTGCTAGATTTTTCCTTTATTCCTCCTCTTCCTATTTGCTTCTAAAGTGTAGTCACTTGATCCCTCTTCTCCCTATCATAGCCAACAACTTCTCTTTAGTTCCAGGGGAGAATTCTGCTGAGGCAAAGCTAAAAACTGCTAAAATTAGTCTCTCAGTGGCTGCAAGACCTGACTACAACAGCATCCCTACATCAAACCTGCATCATCTGCTTTAATTACTGTATATTATGATCAGTCTTCTCATGTTGTTCCACCCCCTGTAAAAACGTAATGTTTTTGCTATGGAATTTGAGACTGTTTCTTATCCAGCTTCAGTGATTTTGCAATTAAATTAGTCTGGCTCAGTATTTTGTCCTGTATAAAGTATGTTGTTCCACTGGTTTCATATATATACAGATGCTAAAGACATAGTGGACACCCCTTTTTCACTCTGTCAGTGACTTATTCAACTATTATCAATCTAATACATTTCTTGAATCCTGTTTAACACTAATTTCAGCCCCGTACCTAAATATCTATTTAAAGACAACGACCTATTATTTTGCAAGTCTTCAAGCAGCACTCAAACTGTACATGGCCAGCTGAAATATCTGTAGCCTGTGGGCTTGCCTCAGGCTAAACCATGTACTGTACTAGTAGTCAAAGCAAGTACCCTCTCATCTATTAAAGATGTGTTGCATTCACATCTCCTCTCTGGCATCTGCTGTGGCTAACTGCAGAAAAGAAACTACAGTCAACCAATCTGAGTGAGGTTCACATCAAGTTTTTAGCTCCCATCTCAATAAAGAAAAGGTCAGAAAGAAACCTAAGTTTAGAATTTTTTGATCTGACCATCTGGAATGATTTAGGAATATCAGCTAGGAATCTGGACCTTGAAAAAGCAGAGATTCAAAAATACAAAATAACCGAAAGTTCACAGATCTTTGGGACAGACATCTCCTTCCAATCCTGCATCTAAAACTAGAGGATAATCAGAATGAAAATAGTAAGGTTGTGATTAAAGCTTAGCCTTTGGCCAGAATCTTTAATTTACCTATTTGGATTTAAAGATTACTGCAAATATGTCAAGGTCCTCTTCACAACTTTAGGGCTTATTGTATTCAGCATGTGAGCAGACATTGTGCTGTGTTTCAGCTTCCCAGGAACTGCTGTTCAGCACATCAATATTCCTCAACAGAGCTGCTACAATATGGAAACAGTATACCAGATTTGTAAGCAAACAGCTGGAACATTAGTCTTACTCAGGAGAGGACACCACTGACCACACAGAAATCCACAGGACGACATCGTGGAAAAGCAAGAAAGCCACACACAGGCTGAAAATCAGACAGACACAGGCCTGAACCTGAGAAGGTTCCACGGACCAGTTTCTGGAGGTGGTGTGCTAGAAGCCAGCATTGACTGAAGACTTCGTTAGGTTTTTCCCATTTGGTCCTTTCCAAATTCAGTGGTTTCTAGCATACACAGAGCCAGTGTTCTAATGTTCCCTCTGCTATGACTGGAAGGCAGAAATATATTTAACTTCCTCCTCAAAATTCATTCCTAATGTCCCCATTCCTGATATTATGCTTCTCATGCTAAGCCTTTAAGAACAGGTAAAGTTTTTCCCTCCTTCCCCCAAGGCTGCTTTCTCTAAGAATATATGTTCTGACAATGAAGCCCTAAATTGCTTTTAGAACTGTCACCAAAACCCATCAACTTCATGAAGTACGCAAGGGGCAGCCAACCCTCAATTGCATAAGTTTGAACATACAGTCACTATGTTAACAGTCTGCACAGGCTCAAGCAAAAGTATTAGGAACGACCTTTGGATGCTCCCAGAGCAAAGCATTTATCCTTACACACCTTCTCAACATAGGGTCTTGGTTTTGTGCAAGAAATTTGTGGTAGAGTTTCTATAGCCTTCCTGGGTGATCCATTTCAGCATTCAGCTATCTTCAGCTGAAAAGTTCTCTTGGCATCTCAGCTAACTTTTAAGAGAAGACCACTATTTTTATTTACCTGCTCAGGAAGCCTGGGAACATGATGCTGGAGAAGCCTCAAACTTAAAATTTCAGCTCAAAATTTCTTAAGTAAATGGTTTTCTTAAAATGCTGAAGTACATGTTTTATAAAACAGACACCCAGAGATCCTATAGGAACAAGACCTTGCAAGACCCTTAGTTCTAGGGTGAGGACTGGGGAGGTGGAGGGAGGGAACGTAACTTGGTGTTAGTCCAAGTGTAGTTTGTCATGAATAAGATAGAGAGCAATGATATCCCCACAAGAAAAAACTAAAGGCAAAGATAAAGCTTAGAGGGAAATTATCTAATTAATTTCAAAGCAAAAAAATATTTCTCTTCTGATAGTTCTGCAGTAGTAACTTTTCTCTTGTTGTCCAGAATGACTAATGTACTACAGGTAGTATATTTTATCTGATGGATACAGACTTGGTATCCATCAGTATCCTCGGTACAGTAAAAGCTACCCATTCCAGTATTATTGAAGAGGTGCATGCTGATAAGCCTTAAGATGGTCTTGTTCTGAAGCCCAGGCAAATCAGAAATCAGCTTGTTCATAAAAAAAAAAAAAACAAACAGCCCAAATAATTGCATATGGAAATCTTA
>JBCJKH010049045.1:0-18156 GCA_039877255.1 Loriculus beryllinus
ATGCTGACCAGGTTCTTGCAGGTATTGCACATTGGGTGCTTTAATGCTTAATGTAGAGTTCACCTATTTGAAGTTACATGGTACTTTGACGTAGCAGGGTGATACAGCAACACACATCACGGTGCAAGTGTAAATTACACTTAGCAGAGTGTAGTGATTGCCATAAACCATTGAATCATAACACAAACATGAATTTCATTACTGGTCTCTACGTGTGTTCCTGTCACTGCCTCCCCAGTTGCTGGACAGGAGCATGTGGGTTGAAACCAGCTCCAGCTCATTGCTCTCTGCAGAAGTACCTTCCTCATTGTTCATTTTCTGCATTCCATGTTGGATTGAGCCAAGTGTGCACTCCCCATGCTGCTTTAGTGAACTCAGGAAGACACATATTTGCATTCATTTGGTTAACTCAGGGATAAGCAGTTGCACAACTGGTTGATCCCCTCGGCTTGTGTAGATCTAGATCCATTGGTCTAGAACATAGCCTAGCCTCCCAGTTTCCTTCTTGTTGAGAGAAGTTCAGCTTCCTTTGGACCCGCTGTGGTCAGTCATTTGTTCATCCCTGAGCCTCAAGGCAAGTACCCTTTGCTGCTCTCTGTAGAGTCTTCTGTTGTAGCAGATTGATTGGTCACACTACAGTGTACTTGAAGAAAATCAAACATAGCTGCTGCATTCAAAATGGTGGAAATATAATGCATGTAGCTAGAGGCCTGTTCTTCCAATCTCAGTAATATAAACAGCATAGAACATGTTTTGAAGGAAATAAGAGAATCAAATGCCTAGAAGTAAATGAAAAATGGGTTAACATACACCATATATTTATCTAATGTAGATAGTACTAAAGGCAGCTGATAGCTTGCTTTGATAAAAGAACCAATTTTCCAGGCAAAGGAAACAGTGGAAAATGCTTTGAAAACATAAAGAAGTGGAGGCACATTGCTGGCTGATGGGTTCACTGTAAACGTTGCCTTCCCTTTAATTCTGTAGCTTGTGGTATGTGAAGAAAAAATGACGTTTGGTTTATTTATATGAAAATATCAGCATGAGCCATGTAACATGTACCAAGAGCCAGCCACATCATGTGTGCAGTATTGGAGCTGCCTCATGCTTGCCAAATACTACTTGGTTTGTGTGGTTGTGGGGTGTACATCACCCTACCACAGGCATAGTGTGCCAGAAGAGGAACCCTTGTTCCTCAGTTTGTGTGACTGGCATTCAAGTGAACCTCAGCCCCCATGTCCAGGATCCAATTTCCAATCTCAGATGCTCTTGTTTACTGACTCCTCAGTAGCTAATACACTGCACGTGTCTTGTAGGAAAATATATGGGAAGGGCAAAGGTGGGGGGGGGGGGCAGGGAATATGTGTATGTAACTGCAGAAAGCAGAACAGAGCCTTTAGTCTTCCTAAGAGGATGTTGCAGAAGTTTGAGATGTGCCATTGACACAGTATTTCTGAAAGAACATTTGTTTTCTGATGAAAGCCCCTATTTAGGACTTCACAGCTACTTTTAACTACTAACTCAGCCACAGTGTTGACCTCTATGGGCAGTTGAGAGTCTGCAGCTCACAGTGCAGGATGTCCCATTATGAAGCCTCTTCCCATGAATGTAAAGATTGTTTTCATACTGGGTGCATCCAATTCCTCATCTTGTTGACAGGTCTCCCAGTCCCTTGATAGGCATTGCTGTCTCAGTCAGCATTTCAGCTTAAAACACACTCCTGTTGAACCCTGCATGTTAGTTGGAGCAGTTGGTTTCTGGCTGGTGTATGTAAAAAACACTCTTTTATTTAAAGTAGAAATGTATTTTTTGATAAGATTGAATTTGGCTGTTTGCCTTATAAAACAATTCATCAGTATTTATGCCTAGTAGCAGCAGGAGGGACACACCAGCGAGATCTGGACTCACTTGTGACAATGATTTAGATATCTGGGCTGGACTGACCCATCAGAAATTTCTGGGTGCTATAATCCTGATGTAGGTGCCTGAACAGAAGAAGCAGCTCACATGAAAACCTTATCATGGGAATTTATAAGGATCATGAAACCATGAAAGGTGGCATGATACATTTATAGTCACCAAACTGGAGCCTGGGATGGGACCTCTGCCCTCAGAGTTCATGTCTAACATCACCACTCTTCAGGTTTTCAGGCACTTTTATCAGGAGCAGTTGGTATTTTTGCCTTGGACAGAGTCTGAACATTTCATCCACAGGGCTGCATTGTGCTAACTCTGTTTTTAACTCTTACTTAATAAGGAGGAAAGGGGTTAGTTAACACACTAAATTGAGTGGCATTCCAGTCCTGGAAGGCAATGGGAGGTTTGGAATTTACTTCAGTAGGGTTACGATTTTATGCACAATATTCATTTCCTTTTTCAGGAATACTCATGTCTTCTCTAAAGTAAATAAATATTACCACGGAAAGTTATCCAACTGCAATTACTTTTTGCATTACATCCTAAATATCTACTTGTACATGACATTTACTAAAGAAAAACACTTGCAAATTACATGTTTGATTAACATTACATCTTTCACAGTTTAAAAAGGGTATGGTAATTGAAAGCTGCATTACTTAGAAACCATGAACTTTATTTGAGCTCTTCTCTATAACTACAGATCTTCCCTTTTTTATTGAATATTTCACTCTGGATTTATGAACATTTATAATAGGTGGAAGGAAAGTCCTCTTAAAGCAAACATCCCATAACATGGAGGTAATGAATATTTCCTGATTTGTCACTCAACAAAGGTGGGCAGGAAAGGAAAAGTGGGTGGAATGATGGTTCAGGGTTTGTACTGTTAGTACCTTGCACAAGGGACCATCTACAGAGGGCCTAGCAGCAGTACTCTCTAGCATGCCATGAGTGCACAGTTTTGCATCAGCCAAGTGTGAAAACAGAAGTTGTCTTTGAAAACAGATACCCTTTATAAGAGGTAATAATTTAATTCCATCCTTGCAAGCCTTCTTCACAGGTAGAACAATATCCTGGGATATTATTCTTGTGAAATGACGCTTGAAAGAAATACTGTTCTTTCAACTCTGATGTCCAGATCCCACACTGATGCAGGTCCAATGACTTCAGCAATGGATTAGTTGATCTCTTCTTAGAATTGGTTTCTCTAGGTGCTGTTAGGTGAACTCACAATGAAGCTGAAAGCAGATATACTGCTTCATGACTTAGAATAGAGCTCCTCTGTTTTTGGGAGTGAATATACTGGGAATACAGCAGCATTCCTATAGGAATTTATTTGTGTTGTCTTCCAATTTCTGTATCAAAACTAAGCCCAAAGTTAGACAGACAGTTACTGTGTCATTTGTGTTTGGCTTGATGGAACCTGCAGGTCCTTAGCTGGCTGGGAAGCGAGGTGGACAACTTCTCTGCTTGAGGGACAGGGTTAGCATGAAAATGAATAGGAAAAACTCTGGCTCTAAACTTAAATCAGTCTTACCTGTGCTCTTCTGTTGCCTTCTTGTGATACATGCCTGACATAAATTCTCAAAATCTACTTTTATGCTATTGCCAGCAGCCTAGAAGTCAAGTAAATAGGAATTATGGCAGCTATAATGGCATCACTTATGAGGAAATAAAGAAGAAGACAAACATGCCCATACATTGCTTATAAATCTATTCTAAACTCTGGTCTACACTTTGCTACAACACTCTTAATTTAATCTCCCTTGCAGTGTACAGTTGATACAGTAAAGAAAATTTACCCTGCATTAAAATTGGGAAACAATTAGCTTGTTCAGATGCTGGAATCAGTTTCTGGATGTATGTATATATAGACCTCCAAGAGCTTTTGAAGATGTGATGGTCTTGTATGGATGAGATTTGTAAAATCAGGTGGCTGTTCATTTGAATTTGTTATTCATCTCTCATTGCAGCTGGTTGTTAAGGAATGTTCACTCGCAGCAGGCAATGCAAGGGCCACGATACAGAGCAGGTTACAGATTGCACCTTGGGACTGCTGCTGCAGAAATAATTACTGCAGGGATATGCACCTGATGGCAGGAACGCTGCACATGGTGCTCCAGGCATGACGTGGTTCTAAAGTTAAAGTCATGCATCAAGAGGTTGTAGCCCAGGTTATTTGCTCACGAGTTAAATGTCCTGTCACTGGATAATAGCGCTTCATTTGCAGCGCAGCCCTTAGAGAAAGATTCAACCCATCAAATCCAGTTTGCTGTGCTGGGAAGTGTAATTCTTTGGCAGCCCTCTCAGTGGGAGCAGTGGGCAGTGCTTTGATGACTCCAGTGTGTCCCTGCTTAGTATTTTACATTGAGCCTCTCCCTGCAGCTCCCTTGTGAGGCTTTGGGGTTTTACCTTCCACCCTTCCCTCTGGCATACGGTGTGGTCCTGCGATGTTACTCTAGAAAAGATCTGTGTAAAGAATCAAACTGAATGGAAACAGGAGTTGTGTGAGAACTCCTTTAGAACATGAAAGCACAGTTAAGTTCTGTGGAAGTTTCTTCTTTCAGGTAAGAGTTTGTGGGGGGTTTTTTAACCCCTCAGGCTACCCAAACCACATTCATTTTACTTTCTCATCTCATTATTCAGAGGTTTGCCACACAGCTCCCGGTGGCATTCCTAGAAATGTCATGACTTTTTTCCTTTCCTAGGGGCTTGGCCCTGTGCAGCATGCTCATTTTCAGTAAGCTGTGCTGATTAATACCTGTATTTCTATCCATTTTATTTTTCAAATGGCCTTTGCACTCACTGGAGCAGCAAGGTCACCAAGCAGTAGAATAAAAACTGCAAAGTCTCACAGTCAAAGAACTTAGTTGAATAAATAGATAAATAACACACACCCTTTTTAGGGAAAGCATTAAATAAAATGAATCTAAGGAAAATATTGCACTTGCACTATCAGGCCTTTGAAGTACAGTTGTGTAATGTATTATTTTTTGTTCATCTGGCCCTGCTGTAATATCAGGTAATAGGGGAAAGATGTTTCAGGTGAAGAATGTAAAGGAACGTGACTTAGCAAGCCATGGGCTGTAGGAAGGGCTGTTTCTATTGCTGCTTCTGTGGCTGCAGGCACCAGAACTCCTTATTTTCCTGCTGAACAGTGATTGAGCACATTGCAGTCCTGTCCACTGAACGGAGACTATGGAGTTTAGCAGCTGCTTTGGTTTTCACTGGGTGAGTTAGTGTGCCCCAGGCCAGTGCATCCTTGGAAGTTTGCACCTGCAGACTGCTCTGAGGAGCTGGATAGTTGGGCACCTTCATTCACAGGGCACAAGCAAGAGTTTAATTCCTTTTGAGATCACTTAGAAGTGGACTGTGGGTGCTCTCCCTTCCCTTTTCATAGCCTACTCCACAAGTGTCCCTTTGCAGGGACAGAAGGCATTGGCTTTTATGCATTTGCATCTGCTGGTGTTTTCACCAGGCAGATCATATCTGGTAAGGATCTTCAGAGTGTTTTTCATTCCTATTGTTTCGTCAGATCTATAATTTAGGAGTAAGTCAAAGAGAAAAATCCACCTTTTAGCTCTGCTTCTAATTTGGAATTCTAACAAGGAAGCAAGCATGAGTTTTTGGTGATAGATGAGCTGAATGGCTGATCTCTGCTGTGTGTTTGGTGGTCAAGATATGAATCCTGAGGATATGTCTACTGAGTACATTGTCTTGTGAGGGAATGTCTCTGGTAGCTGGAGCAGATGACTCAACTCTCATGAATGGGACAAACCTGCTTCACTCCAGTGGCAAGTTCTGCCAGTGGACCTCATGTGGGACCAGGGCTGGTTCATTTGCTACATCGTGCTTCAGTATCCTCAGTCATATGATAGAGATATAGAAACTTCAGCTAAGATTTAATATTAAAGTGCCTCAGGTTTCTTAAGAAGTTTGTGTATGAGGGGAAAGAACTACTCCATCACTTCAATACACTGCTCAGTGAAACTGCTTTAAATAACTGTAAAAAATGTTTACTTGAAAGTTGTATAAGCTCTCACTACTGTACATGAATAGGGAGGATTCTCTTTCAATGTTACTGTAATTCTCATATTTGCCACTGACAGCCTATCTACATTATATAAATAATCTCCAGAGCACCTAATTTAGTACTATTACAGTCCAGATGAAATGTTTATGTAATTTCCCTTCTTTTGATATAAACTTCAGATACAGAGAGAAAATTGACTGTAAAAATGACATTGTAGGACTCTATATTTATCTTTTCTCAGTGATTTCCATAGCAAATTTACTGCGTTTACCAGTTGCAGGTTTTTTTTCCTCTTGCCTGATTGTAAGCATGGCAAACTGAGCATGAAATTGTAACATCATGGTGTGTTTCTCCAAATCACACTTGTTACACTTGTAATCTCAGTAGAGGCAAAGACAGATTTGGTGTCTGGGCTGCACTTGGAGCAGTGATCCTTCTGTAATGTAATTATGGAAAGGCTGTTTTATTAAATGATACCCACCTCTGCTATTCTTAGTCTATAGAAGACAAGGGACATGTTGATATTAATATTTACTGTGCAGCCCCAGTCAGGAGCTGACACTTGTTGCAACTGGCATTGTATTATCAGGAGGAAAAATTTAAAACCTTTACCTCCACGTGGTTAATCCCATGTGCATCTTTTGGTGCTTAGAGAGAGGGTTCTTTTCTTCAGGGCAGTAATAAAATCATCCTTTTCTGTCTCATTGTCTATCTGCAACCTGAGAACTGCAGTATTTCTGGATATTCTGCCAGTCTGCTGAAGGCTGTTGAAATTGGCCAGTGAGTCAAAACAAGAGGGTGGGAGACAAGCAGCAGGCACAGACACCCAGGGACAATATAAATCTTATTCCAGTAAGAAAGCAAAGAGATCTTTTCCACTACAGATCTTGCACTATTGGTGCTTTCAATTCAGCATCGTTTCAGCTCAGATTCTTGTTGGAATACCCAATGACTTTGGAAAGACAAGGTAAAACTTGTCAGAATTGTTTTGTACAATTTGCAGGAGACCAAAACTCTGGTCTCAGGCAGTTAGGAAAACCTCAGCAAATCCACTGAAAGCACTAGGCAAACTGTCATAACCACCTACCCCACAGGGTCTAATTTTGTACAACCCTTAGCAAAGTGGATATATGTGTGGAGCAAGAGATCTGATGGATCTGGAGTTGTGTAGTGTAGATACATTTAAATATCACATAGATTTCATAAGGTTCAGAGTATGTGCTCAGGATGAGATTAGGCAGCATATGGTCTTGGTATCTGTGACTGTCAACACATCCCTTCTCCCTTCATCCATCGAAAACTGTCTTCAAGTGGTAGTCTGCTGGTGGGAAAAAATCACTTATTTATTGGCAGTCTACTCAGAAAGCCAAGCTTAAAAAGCAAGAGTGACATATTAGAAACTATCAAAGATCCAAGATTAATCAAATATGCTCATGAAACCGTTCTGGTAAAGGGCTATGTTTAAAGGGAATAGTGTCCCCATTTTGAATAATAACTAGAGCATTTCTGTGCTTTTCTTTTGTCCACAGAGGCCCATTCAGATAACATTCAGTAACAATCTAACACATAACCTCTGCACTGCTCCGTCATTCTTTTGTCTTAGTGCCAAAGAAAACCTGGTGTTCAGGTTCCCCTAGAAAGTGGGGGTGAGAGTTTCTGACTAACACCCGTTTTTGATGTGCAATAAATGGAATCAAATTGGTGATCGCTGCTGCTTCAAATAGAGTGCTACTTCTTATTTATGACATCTTAAACTACTTCAAGCTTGTCTTTTAGTGCTGGGCACTCATGTTATTGGCCAAGTCTTTGATGAAAACGGGGGTTGATCTATAAAAGTCAGTTTTACACAGGGATTTTTCTCTATTTTACTTCAAGGGGTCTATGATTAATAAATGCTAAAGAATATTCTTTTCATTCACTGATGTACTTCCCATTAACATGAATTCATTGCTGTGATGATCACAGCAACACAAAAGGTGTCTCTGTGAATTCTGGATTGTGCAGTTAGACCTAAGCCTGCAGCATTCCCGAGCCTTGCTGCTGCAAAAGCTGTGGAGTGTTCATAACTCCAATTTACGGCTGGCAGTTAGCTTTCTAAACCCACCAACCTTTCAACCTCCTTTCTGTTCTCACTGGGGATAATATTGACATTTAGAATCTGCAGACAAATGCTGCAGTAAGAAAGTGAATGTTTTTTTAATGGAGAGTTCTGCCATCTCTGTGAGAGTGTAAATGTATGTACACAATTTGCATGCATTTCACTAGATCTAGCCTGATGAATTTCAGTGGTCTGTTTTATTCAGGAGGAGAAATAGCCAATGCAGTCACCATAATTGAATGAATATTAGTTTAAATATTCTAATGTGAGAGAAAATCATTCTCTGTGGAAGGCCAATATGAGCCTGTATACCTGTGAAATCACATTTCAGTGCTCAAAATAGACCTGAAGCAATACATAGACCTTTTGTTTTCTTCTGGCATAGAGATAAGGCCCACAAAAAGCTTGATGACAGTAATGTATCCAGTGCACTGGTGAGCTTGTCACCGACTAGGATTGTCTCCTCATTCCCTTTTGTTCTCTCTGGGTTTAGCCATCTGTTGCCTTCTGACTTAGACAAGAAGTATGTCTGTGTTGCTGCCAGACTCTGTGACAGTGGGGTATGTACATGTACTCTCTACATTTCTTGGTTGACATGTGGGGGATTTAGTATAAACTGCACAAGCTCACACAGGAGTCCAAGTCAATATTGGGTGCAGCCGAGACTGACATCTGAGAACTAGCTAGTATATATCAGGGCAGGCTGTCTTCACACCTCAGCATCACAGCCTCGGCTTCTGATAGCCACTTATTTGGGCAGAGACTGCAGTTTAGCTCTGTGTGTATCATATTTAGCCCAGTGAAATAGGAGGACACAACTACCAATGAGATTAATTTCCTTTGACAAGCTGCCCCCCCAGTCTTACCTGTTCCTTTATTTGGGACTGTGGGAACAATCAGGACACTCAGCATTTCACCATTAGAGCAAAAGTGGATTTACCCCAAGCTGAATCCTTCAGGAGCTGCTTCTCTCCCATATTCTGCTCCAAACCCAGCTTTACCTTTACCTGTGTCTTCCCTATCAGTAGCTTTTAGGTAAAGAATAGAGAAAAGTTTTAGAAAATTGGATAGCATCCTGCTATCCTATTGAATCCCAGCAGATACATTCCTGTCTATGCATGTGCTTAGTTACTCATTATGGTCTTAGTTTGAAGACTTATAACAAAAACTGTCTCTTCTAAAATTGACATATTATATATTATTTATTATATATCTATTCATAAGATTTTTTAAAAAATTGTGGGTTTTTTTTTTTTGTTTTTTTTTTTAATGTGTGCTGGTACAAGGCAGGATCTTTATTATTCAGTGAAATTTGATTTTTAGACAACTCCAGACATTTAAGAGCATGGCAGAGCTGGTACAGAACAGAGCAGTAGGGTACAGCAGGTATTCCTAGAACTGTCTAGCTGGAATAACCCAAGAGCAAAAGCTTTTGTAACTGAGACGCCCACTATTTGTACCATGGCACAAATGACACTTTGAGGTGAATAAGGGCATGATAGAAGTAGGAACCAAGATAAGATGTGCATTATTATCCATCCTTTACCAAAGGCAAATTTTACAAAAGTGACATATTCTATTTCTTTCTATGAAACCTTCAAGGAACAATGTGATCCACCTTGTCTCAATCCTGAAAGGAAAACTCTGGTCCACAAATGATCAATCTCAGTATTAGCTTTGCTTTCATGAAAGGTTACCTGTAGAGTGCCTCACATTCAATGGGAAATTTATTTCCTGATGAATCCAATTTACATTAATGTAGGCTCATTAAAAGATAATTATTGTGCTGAGAAGAGGACCACAGCATACATCAATAGAACATCTGTAATTGTTTTAGGCTTATGATCAAGAGATAATTCTGAGTTCAGCTTTTCATAATGTTGCTCTTATAAATGTCAAAACTGGATTCTTATTGTAACACCTATGGCAAAACTTAATTACTGGGATAATTATTATCAAGAAGCAGCTGCCCAGCACCAGTTCACCTTCTGTCTGTTAGCACAGGATAAAGAATAGATAGCTTGAATGTTTTACCAATTAGAACTTTGAAACAGACTACTAGGTCATAAGTGTTGAAGTATCTGGATCAGTTAAGTTTTGTTTAGAACAAAATAGCACTTTTAAAGTCAGCATGTGGAAGACACTGTTAAACAGTGGCCCAGCTGCAAAACTGTTCCATGTACATTCCCATTGATCAAATCTGAATAGATTTAGTGAAGATATTACATGGAAACGTTGTTTTTATCTGGTAAATTTTGCTCCATGTTTGGAATTACATATTAGAGTTTTGGTTATTTTAGTTGCCTCACCCTCTGCTTGAGTTTACATTATAATAATTAATGGATACTGGCATTTATATAGCTGTATAACTTCATGTTCGAAGGATTTCGCAGCGTTAACTAATTAATTATCACAGCAGCAGCATAAATCAAGAAAATACGCTGTACAAAGAGCTCATGCTCTTTAGCCCTGCCTTTCCAGAATAGCAGCTCAATAATTCCTTCTTGCTGTATGCAACAGATGCTTGACGAAGGAAAGAAGCAAGGGAAACAGGGAGAAGCAGAAGGGCGATTGAGGATCTAGTCCAGTGCTAGAAATCACTGGAAACTTGTATTTGTGAGGTGTTGTGGAGTGTCTATGTGCAGTATTGGAACAAGAGTTAATTCTTTTCTTTGGCATGAAGTATGCATCACTGGTAAACTTATTTAAAAAAACCTTCATTTACTGACCGCTTTGAGGGTCAGAAAACCAAACCAGTGACGAACAAATTCATGAACACAAGTACTAGGGGGTTCTAAGTATCCAGCAAACCCAGAGGACTAAAACAGAAGAGAAAAAATATCAGGACCATTTGATGCAAAGAATATAATTCAGATCCTCACTCCTAAAAGGTTTCCTTTCTGGTTTGTACTTATAGAAAGCACTTACAATTGTAAGGACAACTTTCAGCCTGAAACTTCACTCGTCTGTTTAAAGAACATCCTCGCTAGGAACTGAGTCACACATTTAGGTTTGGTGTAGCTGCTGCAATCTACCACTTTGATTAAAAAGTCTAATTTCAAATTAAAAATGTATTTTTCAAAGCATTCTTTCAGCTCTGTAAACGTTGAGATTCTTTGAAAAGTGTAATACAGTTCCTTTTACTTTGTAAAGCAATACAGTTCTCCGTGTGTCTCAGATAACATCAGGCGCTCAGATCTTCCAACTAGTCAATGAATTTCAGTTAATAAGGGTGTTTGGGACATTAGCACCTTTCATCTGAAAATACTGAAGAAATAGAAAAACAATAGTTAAATCTCAGAGAAGGCTTTTTGATGTGCAGACCAAGGCAGTGAAATGTGGGACGTTATTCATGTTTCACAGTAGGTCAGCCACTTCTCTTTAAACTCCAGGCTCTCAGATCATCTCCTGTACAATAGGCATGAAGCCAGCTTTAACCTTGTATTTTTATGATATTGCAAAGCAAAAAGCACCTCCCACTGCTTCTTACATTTCACAAAGGTGGGAATGTGACTGTGATAAAGCTCCAATTCCGAAGTTCATCCATATTTAGAAAAGCATTTAGCACATCCTAGGCCAAGTTTACATATGCATATGCATGTGATTAAAGCAAAGCAAATGCTGGAAGACTGCACTGAATTAGCATGAAGGAACATCCAGTCCTACGACATGGGCTAAAACACTACCACAGGGTGGGTTTGGCATCAGACCCAGTCCTCTGTCTGCCCCAGCTGAGTGCTTTCACACTTCACTGCTGTTCTGCCCTGCAGCCGCTATGTGCCACATGCTTTTCAGAAGTGTCTCTCCCAGAGATATTCCAAAGACATACAGTAGTGTTTTACTAGAATTACTAGAGATAACCATGTTGTCATGAATCCATCGGTGCACGTCGCTGAGGTAATAATGATGCCTGCCTAAAATAGTTTGCAACTGCTTTACAATGGCTTCTACCATTGGAAACAGGATTCTGTAGCTTAAGCTGTCCTATGATTAGAAGAAAGTTCTGCATATCACAGTAAAAAGATGGGATTCTTGAGTTCCCTCCTATACTACCACATGCATAGTAGAGTAAATATACCTGTATGTGGAAAGTGAAATGGAGATAGATACAGACTATACCTGCAACTGAAATAATGGATAAAGCTGTTTTCAGATGAAGAACACACATCTGAAATACCCCATCACATAGCATTTTTTTGTAGTTAAACTTAGACAGGATCTCTCTTAGGAAAAGGGGAAATCGATTTGCTACTGAGCTGCTCACAGGAAAAACTGATGCTGAAAGTTAAAGTAATTACAAAGGATGGAAAACAATTGGGTCCAAATCACAAGCTTTTGTGAAATGCTGCTCTTCCATTGGAGCCTTTGACTCCTGCACTGAGGTAAGTGTCTGTTCCTGTCACAGCACGGATGTGGTATGCACAAAGACACGATCACTGACTTGAGCATACAATGGAATGTCTGAAAAGCAGATCTATAGTTTCTTTCTTCTCTCTCTTGCTTGGTTTACCAAGCTGTCCCTGGGGTGCTCATTGTTAAACATACTCATAAAATTGCTTCTACTTAAATAGAAACAAAAGATACAGAGAAAAAAAGAAATCCTACTTTGGGTTATAGCTGAGCAACACCAGCAAAATTAGGCAGTGGCTCAGATCCTCACTTGGTGTAAATTAGCACCTTCAGCCCCAGATGGAGTTTTAGCAATTTACACCAGCTTGTTTTCTTTTCGGCATTGCAAGTGGCAGCTGAGTTTGGCGTGTCCTGCTAGAACAAGTAGGAAAAGGAAAGACCAAAATAGACTTTACCATCACTTTCCAGATGATCTTTCTTTGTGATAAGAGGGGTTTATATCTTAGTAAGTGCCTTTTCCACACAGTCCAGATACTTTTGTTTGAGCCTACAGAGAAGTGATACAAGCAGCTCCTCAGTGGGTGTCGATTGATGTAGCCTCAGCAGTGTCAATGGACAACCTTTGAAAGCCTAAACCCATAGCAGTTTGCCTGTAGCTCTTCGCCTGTATAAAATAGCATCGTTTGCTGTGGATTGAGGCTGGTGGAACAGCCATGAAATGCACCTAAATTATGCAGTGATCTGATACAGACTGAAGTTTTCCCACTGAGGAAGTCCCCATGCTTTCTTTAAAGCTTATTATGCAGAAGCAGTCCAGGTTTGTTTCTCTCTGCTTTTTCTGCATTGAGAAATAATACGTGTGCTCTGCAGATCAGTCTCAGTTTCATGCTTTAAAATCGATATATGAAATGCCAATCTGTCCACTTCTCCTCCTCTCTGAATATATCCATTATCAAGCTAATAGCAATGACTGAGAGAAATCCACTTGGATTGAGTTGAGCTGGCGGAAAAACTCTGATTGAAAAAGCGTTAAAAGCCATGCCATCTTGTCACCTTTGCCTGTCACAGTTCTCCCGGCTCACCCTTCATTTTCCTTACATCTTTGCACCCATTGCTGCTCTGACAACACCCAGCAGGAAGCTGAAGGCTGGTGCAGGGCAGCTTGGGCCCACAGTTCATCTATCTTTCCTGCACTGCAGCACGTTGGGGGGTCAGCAAACACCCAGCTTTGCTGATTTAGAACATGCTGCTTTGGAGTCTCTGCCTGAGAGAGGCTCAGCAGACCTTGAAGAAGCAAACAGCAACATCAGTGCTAGTCTAAAAAAGGCTCTAACCTTCTGTTGTCCTCATCATTGATTTGTGATTGGAAGAAAAAAGAGAAGAGTAGGATTTAATAGGTGACCTCTGACATGAGAGTACAGCAGTTACAGAGCCAGAAAAAGAAAGGGAAAAAGGAAGGAAGGATATTGTAGATACCTGTGATGCATCACATACGCATATATGACTGATAAAGTATAAGGAACCATATGTTTCTCATTCCAATTGTCCTCTGCACCGCTTCTCTCAGAAGAAAGGATAGTAATGAAGTTTTATTACACATAAAATTAGCTTCAGTAAGTGCTACCATTAACTAGATAATAAAAAGAATTGCCTGAATGTTGCAAAAGAATTGTTTTTTAAAATGTCAGTTAATTGCTAAATGGCTCCAGCTCCTCTCCAGCTACTTTATCTTTGCAACAATGAAGACTGAGCAACTGAGTGGAAGGTTTTATGCCCCTCTTCTGTGTTCCCTGCAGGGAAAATTCAAAAGATAGAGCCTCTTAGACTCTGCAGCAGCTTTCAATACTAGAGCATCCTGTGTGTCTCTAGTCCCTTTAGTGTCCCTAGGACAGACTGACCAAACTCCATGGGATGTTCACCAGGTCCTGGCTCAGGGTCACCTGGATTTTCCAGCAGGATTGTTGCCAAAATAGATTTATTACAAACATGCTTTGAACCACAGAATCATCATAGAATCATGGAATGATACCAGCTCAGGTTGGACACAGGGGCTTGAAGCAACCTAGTCTGGTGGAAGATGTCTCTGCCCATGGTAGGGGGTTGGACCTGGATGAACTTTAGGGTCCCTTCTAACACAAACCAGCCCTGCAGTCACTTTTATGCCTGTTCTTGCTCACAATATCTATTTCCCTAAACCTAATTCAAAAAGCTTTTAAGCACATGCTTAAGATTAATCGCATCCTTTGCTGAATAGCAGTGGGTTTAAGCATGTTTAAGCATATGGGTGAGTGTCTGGCTGGAGGAAGTGCTGCCATTATAAGCAACCTTTGAGAAGCCCGTTGATTGTGTTGCATGATGCTTGAGCATCCCTTGGGAGCAAAGGATCCTAGGGGTCTAGACAGTGAGCTTTCTGGCTTTGCCCACAGCCTAAATCATCATCTGTAATAGCGAATTGAAGCACTGCGTCTTACCCGCTTATTTATCCTTGAAGAAGTCTGTTTAGTTCATTGTATAGATTAACATAAAGCAAGTTTTGCTTTGCTTTTATACAGTGCCTTAGCATGCAAGCTCTCCAAGTACTGTATAGAAAAAACACTACTTTGCATCAAATCCTGTCACCTTTATCCTGTTCTTCTTGGATGAAATGCCTGTTGACTCAGATGTCAAGATTAGTACCTGTTTTATTAAAAAGTGATAGGAACACATATCAAATAGGTTGAATTTTCTCCAGCAAAAATGCCACCTCTAGACTCTGCAGGAAGGTTTAATAGGGAGCTCAGGGAATTAATTAGGTATGTAAAAATTGTCAACAGCAATGAGAACTCACATCCATCACCAAAAATGTAACCTATGGCTGAAGAAAACATGTTGCTTGGGGTCATACCCCACACTGATCTTTTATGTGAGATTCCCATTGTCTTCAGTGGGAATTCATGTAGAGAATGACAGTGGAATACAGCACCCTGGCCATTGTTTCTTAAGAGGCTTTGGCTGCCCTACAAGGCAGGGTAGATAGTCTGTAGGTTTTATGGGGTGTGGTTCTGAGATGAATGCAGAAGAAATGTAGAAAAGCCAGGTATGAATTGGAGGGCCAGGGGAAGTGCATGTAAAGAAACCCTTCACCCTGCACTGCCAAATTGTCTCTTTTAGATAGATTTTTTAAAGTATATTTTACGTCAGTTTTGCAGAGTTTAAATTCATTTTCTCGAGACAATTTTCCATTGCCTGGCACATGCAAATGAAAATTTTATTTAGGTATGCTGGCGGTCCTTCTGAATAGAGATCAGAGGAATCTTAAATGTCTTCAAGCAAATCGAGCTCTCCAGATATTGTTGTACTTTTGAATATGCAAAATATCATCACTGGAAGGTCTTTGAGTTGGGAGTTTGCTGCATCTCCAAGCTAAGGTGTCGTTTAGGTCATTGACAGTCCAGGAGTTTCCATTCCCACAGTGCAGAAAGTTCACAGTTCTAAGTCCCTGTGCGTATAGAAACCCTGGAGTGGATGAAAGGGTCATTTTCCCCCTTCTGGAGTGGATTTGGGTTTTATTTTTTTTGATTTAATATATGGATTTGCATCCCTTCCTCGGAGTATGTGTGTGTGCTGGTTACACAGTTAGAGGTGCTGGTGTTGATGTTAAAACAAGAGTTAAAAATAATTCATTGCAAATGAGTATTTATTGCTTATAAATAGAAAGGCAGCCACTCTGCTCCTCCCCAGGAACAGGTTTGATACTGTAATGAAATAGTACCTCTGAGTAAAGAAAGTTACTATTATAACATTCTAGTAATGAAAGGAGAATTCCATGGGTTCATTGCTTCTGGGTTAAATACTAAACCCAGCAAAGGGATTTGGAAGGTGTCTGAGAGGGATAACTAGGAGAGAGTGGGAAAAAAAAGGGAAAAAGAGAGAGTGGCAGAGTGGTATAGATGAGAAAACACAGAGGCAATTCCCTCTGGTTTATATTCTGATCACGCATCAGCATTACTCTGGAGTAACTCCTTGAAGCTAATAGTTTATAGACAAAACAAAATTGGTCTAGAGAGAAAAGAAAGTATTACAGACTTGTAAAAGGGGAAGAGGAATGTGGCCTCATTGAGAGACATTAAGAGAGGATAACTGGGGTGAAATTCTCTGAAGTCTTCTTTTGCACTTTGAAAATTGATGTAGAATCTGCACATGATTGTGATGAGTACACAGAAGCAAACCAGATCTAACCTACTAAGTTAAGACACTGTTAGTAAGGCAGATGAAGAGCTTTCTACCAGTTGCTGTCTGTGTGGCCTGGCAGCCAGCAGTTTGCTAGTGCCCCATGTGTGCTGCCAGTACTGCCAGAGCTGCCTAATTTAGACCAACAGAGATATATCTCATGTGTTGCAACACAAACATTTCAGACACTTAAAGCCAGTGATGCATCAGCTTTTAGGCTTTCTTTCACTTCTGAAAATGAGATTTAGATTCCTGATATGAAGAGCTTTGGAAGATTTTCTTCTGCAACTAATTTTTATTATAGAAATGAAGCGAGTAAGCAATTTATTTCCCTGGATTGTATGGATCTTCCATTTGACGGCTGTGGCCAGTTTAAAAAGTGACAATTACTGCATTGGTTTTGGTAGGGAGTGGCTGCGGGGATGGCTTCTGTGAGAAGCTGCCAGAAGCTTCCCCTATGCCCAACAGAGCCAAGGCCAGCAGAGCCCAAGGTGGACTCACCGCTGGCCAAGGCTGAGCCCATCAGTGACAGTGGCAGTGCCCTGGGATAATGTATTTAAAAAGGGGGGAAAAAAACCTGTACAATGGCAGTTGCAGCAGAAGAGAGGAGTGAGAACATGTGAGAGCAACAGCTCTGCACACCTCAAAGGAGGGGAGGAGGGAGCTCAAGACAACAGACTGTTCATTAGCACATGAACTGACCACAACCTTCATTCCCTGTCCCCCTACACCACTGCTGGGGAGGTAGAGAAATTGTGAGTGAAGTTCAGCCTGGGAAGAAGGGAGGGATGGGGAAAAGGCGTTTTCGAGATTTGGATGTGTTTCTCATTATCCTACTCTGATTTTACGGGCAATACATTAAACTAATTTCTCCAAGCCGAGTCTGTTTTGCCCGTGATGGTGATAGCTGAGTGATCTGCCTGTCCTTACCTCACCCCTGATCCTTTCACTGTATTTCCTCTCCTCTGTCCAGCTGAGCAGAGGAGCGATAGAGCAACTTTGGGGGTACCTAGCATCCAGACAGGGTGAACCCACCACAGTAACTTTTAAGGTAGCACACTGGAATTTCCTATTTATCAAGTTATCTTCACGATGTAGTCTCTAGAATGATCAGTGATATGAAGACGTTGTTTTTTAAAGACAGTGGAAACACTTGGAAATGAACTCCTAAAATACTACCAGGACCATTTGTAACTCTTTTGTAAAGTGTTCAGAAGTATCAGCTATTTGAGGAGGTGAACACTGTGCATATTAAAATGATGTCTTTTCAAAGCTCTGAAGCCGTTGCTAAAATGTTACAATAAAAAAGTCATTCCATCCAGAACACATTATCAGTTAATGCAAACACAGGATTTTTAAAAAGCTATTACATTCCTCGGTGCTCAGAGCAAGGAAACAATAAAGTGAATACAATCTCCTCAGCTCTCACTTGTGACCTCATGGAGAGTGCTGGTACTTCACAAGACTCGCTGTAAAGCCACCAGATGACCAAAAGAGAAAGTGAATTTAAAATGGTCTACTCCCCTGTGAATAGAGGGGAATATTTTAA
>JBCJKH010049049.1:4533-16981 GCA_039877255.1 Loriculus beryllinus
TTCTTTGGAAGCAGCAACTTTTTGTTCCACAGCCAGTAAGCTTCCCCCCCCCCCCCCCCCCCAATTAAGCATGAGCTGGAAGAGTAAAACAGTGAGAATAAGACAAAGTGTAATTTATAGACTACAGAAAACCTTGATGTACTCATATGTTTAGCACTGTCTGGAGTCCTGATTGCCACTTGTTAAAAAGGGAGAGTGATGTTCAAGAAGATACAGAAATGGGCAAATAGCTAATCTTGGGACTGAAGCAGCTGCTTTATAAACAAAAATTTGGAAAGAAAGTATGAGAACAGTATATTCCCCTGTTTTCTCTCAGGATATTTTCTTTGAGCTTTGTCAGTCCTTGCTGTGGGAGCCTCAGAGAAACACATTTCATCCACACAGCAAACCACAACGGCTGACAAATCTAGAAAATATCTGTTTCAATGAATGGCTACTGTGATTGTGTGATAGTTGTTCTGCAGAGACAACTATGTGCCCTGTCTAGTGCACAGAAATTATGTGGAGATGGAATAAAGCTGATACGTTTAAATCACCCACCCTAATCAGTCTGCAGGGTACATGCTGTCTAGTTTTTCAGGTGTTTATAGACAAACTGATGAAGATTTTCATGGGGGGAATGAAAAAGACACTAAGAAAAAGCTTTTCCAAAGAAAACTCGACTTTAAACTTGGCAGATAATGGAGTTCAGACAGTTACCTTTCTCTCATTTTTATTATTATTATTCCACTTCATTTTCTGAAGAAGTTTTCTGAATGTACTATCCTCTATTTCATTCTCCCCCCAAGTGCAGAAGATTTCATAACAGATGGGTAGTATTAAGGCAGTGAAATGTTAATTTCTGAATTTTTTGTTTGCGGCAGTTTTTTGCCATGTCAAGACAGAGTCACATTTCTTCTACGCTGATTCCTCATTGCCATATTAAAAATGGTTGATTGTATCTGTTTACTCATACTTTACCAGAAAGGTGACTCAAAAAGATTGAAAAATGGAGGTTAAGTTAAACTTTTAACCATCACTGGCTGCTTTTGCAGTTTCACAGAAAATGCCACATCTTTTTTTCAAATAACTTTTTCATTACTGATATCTCTGTAAGTGCATGTCTGGAAGAAAATGCAGCAATACTACAGTTCAGCATTTCCAACATAAAGCTTCTTTTTTCCTTCTTTCAAGAATTTATGTATTTAACTCCATTGTGAAAGATTAGACAGATAAAGAAGGTTTCAGCAGAATCACAATGCAGGTAATTACAGGTCTGTTGGCATTTCCATTATGAACTCCATTTAGCATTAAGGGCTTAGCATTTTCCCATCATTTTGGAAAATGCCAAAATGAAGGCTGCCATGAAGATTAGCAGCCTGGATGCAAATTTGTTTACACAAAATATTTAAATCTTCTTAGGTGTTTTTGATTTAGAGATCAGCCAGAAACCTTAAGCTCTTCGGGTTTCTCATGTGCTTCTGCCAACTTCTGGACCAAATCACAGTTTAAAACCACTACTGGTTAATAAACTGTTGATCCATTGTCTTCTAAAGTTTTGAAATTATTTAGACTTTAAAATGGATTTTAGAATTTCTGCTCATTTCGCAACTTTAGCCTTTCTCCTGCCAGCTTAGTAAATGAATGATGAGTTAGAAAAGGATTCAAAAGCTATAATAAAAACTGATAGCAATCTTAAAGTCTGAAACATCTTTTTAGACTCACTTAACTATCATTATAAACCAGTGACCAAAGCCTGTGAAGTTTCTGAGAGTGTCTATTACTTAGCTCACTACATCTAGTACCATCTTAAAGTACCAGCCTTTAAACAAAATGATGGAGTTCAACTGCTACAGTTTTTCAGCTTCAGCAATTTAGTCCCATGCATGGTACGAACAGTTTTGTAGTTATCATATAATAAATAATTTACCTGTATTGAAAGGAAGTATTTTGCTTGTTACAACAATCTGCTCTGTTCTGCTGAAAGTCAATAACCAATCTCCAAAATAACCAACTGTTAAATACTTCAATAAGGTTATAATTGAATAGATGATCACTCTTGTTTAAAAATATGCTTCTCAGTTCAGAAGAAGCTTTGAATGGAAAGATTTACAGCCACCAAGCAACATGAAGTAGAAACACTGTTAAAAACACTAATTGAGTCATCAACAGAAATGAGACAGGAAAAATAGTTTTAAGTCAGGTAGAAAACAAATAGAAAAGATGCTGCGATTGTAAGATACAGATATTCAAGTAGATACTGGGTATATTTAAAATCGTGGTAAGACATAGGCAAACAACAAAAATCACTGATGCAGCTTCTCAAAAAATGCACAGTCATCTAAGTGTGCCAGACAAAGAATAGGAACCTAGCCCCAAGCAGTCTGTAAAGTAAAAGCACAAAAAAAGTATGGTACAAGAGTAACAGTGAAAATAAACTGTGTTAATGAAGCATGGAGGAATCCATTGAGGAGAATACAACAGATCAACTAAATATAGCCAAATCAGTTTGACAAGAGGATGTTCACCTACAGGACACTGAGTCCTAGCTAAAACAATAAAACTAAAAAAAACCCAAAACCAACAAAAACCCAAATCAAAACCCTGAAACTTTGAAGAATTAAGAAAATGTTCTTCAGAAAACATTAAAGTACAGCTAAGTCTTCAGAAGTACCTGCAAATTCTTCAATGATGATTCAGTACTCATTGTACTGTGTTCTACATTTTTTAATAAATGGGCCATTTTCCTTGTAATTACCTCAGGCTTGCCCTAAATTCTAGCAGGAAATTCTTGTCTTCTTAATAATTACAGAGCTTCTGCTGAGGAAGTTCTCTGCTTAGCTGATATCTGTGGTGCACTGTGACTCTTAAGATTAGAGACTGACTCAACTGCCTGGATTTCAAAGAAGTGACTAGTACAAGAGGCCCCATAGGGAGCAATTTGGAACAGTACCTTTCACAAGTCAGATACATAGCAAATTCTCCTGATTTCATTGAAATGCTCAAAGTCAATCTTGAAACAAGTGAGTAAGAGAATACCAACAAATCTGGCCCTGATTTAACCTACATGATTCTTTTTTCTCCCCTTTTCTATTGTGCCGTTTAAAAAAAAAAAAAAAAAAAAAAAGTCATATACAATATTCTGTAGAATCCAGAGACAGACTAACCTGTTCTGGTCATCCCAGAATGATGATATCACTAGTATACAGCAGTAATATTAGATCTGTAAGATTTACCTTACCATGTCACATCCACAATATACATTGGAGCTTGAAAAACAGAGAAACTGCAACATAGATTTCCAAAAATATAGAATGATTAGAGTTGACCATAGAAGGGACCTCAAAGATCAGGTAGTTCCAACCCCATTTACAAGTATTTATGTAGAGTATCCATTACATTCAAATGTAATCTGATTCTATATTGTTTACTTGTATGCAAATTACTAACTTACTTTTAAGTTACCATTAGGTTTTGACCTAATAATATGTTTTGATGTTTCATTGTTCAGGGTGAAGGGGTATTATTTGGTTAACAAAAAATAATCATGTAGACAGCCACAATAGACTGAAGGATGAAAATAAATATAACTGAAACTCCACTCTTCCAATCTTGCTTTCTTGCAGATGATTTAAAATCCAAAGAACATCTTGAAAAAAGTTTGTAAGTCTAATCTATGACCATAAAGCTGGGAGGATATTTCATTTCCTAACAAATTACCCTTACACGTTTATTACTTTGGGCCACAAAAGGACTTTACAAATTACATAGAAACTGAAGAGAACTTTCTATATTTTACTGCAGCTTTATGTTTTTTGGGACTTTTCCAGTGGTACTTGTGGAGTGGGAAGAGAGTTTGGGAAGGGAGCCCAGAAGTGCAGAGGAGGCTGGATAAATTGGCAAAAATTACAGCAGCTAGCTGATGAGCTAGAAACTGAGTGTAGTAAAAATATATAGATAGAGTTTAGGGGAATGGTAGGGGGGGTTTTATGGGTAGCTTAATTTAAAACTAGCTGAAATTAGTGTAGAAATTCATACAAATTTAAATGACCTACAACTGTAGTACTAGAGAAATTTAGGAATAGTTGAATCATATCCACATAGGAAAGTTGTGGAGACAGGCATGCAGAAGTCATCATCGCTGTTGCACTCATTCTGTATTAAGCACTGATTCTGTTGTTCACTGCTATTTCAGATAAAGAGCTTTCAGAAGCATAAATTTGTCAGGATGTTTACAAAAATCACTGCGTCTTACATTGTTGATTGTTGCAACTCTGTCCTGAAAACGACAGTGCCAATAAAATATATCTCACCTACTTGTCAGGGGAATATTGTTATCCTTGTATGAGAAGATATGGGAGGTTCTGTTGGCACTGTACCCTCTGTGAAAAACACAGAAATGCTATTGCTAGTCTAGTGTCTATGCCATTTTTCTTTCCACAGAAAGGGCTGAAAATTAAACCTCCTCAAGAGTGCTGAAGTACTTGAGCAAAAAATTGGGACATTGAAGAAATATAACATTCACATTCTTACAAGATGTCTGTAATTGCTATAAGGAGAATATGGTTGCATTTAGGATATATGAAAGTTCATTAAATAGAATCTATAAAAACCTCTAAAGAAATATTCTCCCAAATGTCAGAGGTATTTTATTTTCCCAGGAAGGAGTTGCCAAGATTGAAATAAAGGGTAAAGAGGTGCTATTATCAAAGTCTCTGAAGCTAATAAGTATGTGAATTGTGTGAGAGAAATGATTGGCCACTTCAAAAGAGCTTGCAGAAAGGAGCAGCTATTGAAAAGAATTCTGAATGAACGTGATAGAATAGTGCTGAATAGTAATATGGAAAGGAGTAGGTAATGTTGCTCCTATTTGTTTCTGAGTTGAAAATCACACCAAGAAACTGAGGATTGAGCAGTCAGTTTCCCTTCTTTCAGGTATAAGTAGACATTTTTCAAGCCCATCAGATGTAAATATTTTTTTTTCTCAGTTCCAGGAAAATTTTTCAGCAGTTTCATATGAACAGATTTAATATTTAATAAATAAGGTGAATGTTGTGAAAATTTTAGCCATTTTAGTAGTAGTCCTAAGAGGGAAGCATTGTTGCCATGAGTACTGCTAAAACATTCACTTGATAAAGTACAATTTGTTTCATGTTACTTCAATATGCTAGAATGATGAAAACTCTCTAATCAGGTAAGTACTTCTGTGTACACTATATTGATGTAAAGATTTTGGAGAAGATGTCTTGCCCCTTCATTCTGAAATATAAATTGTATTTCTTCACTTCTGGTCATTAAAACTGCCATGTCATGCAATTAGCATTGCTAGAATAAGTAACAGTAGTTGTATGGTTAAAATGTCAGTTAGCATAGATGTGTTCAAGGTAAAACACATAAGATGAGCATGGTCATAAATTAAGCACATGTTCTTGATAGAGCACACAGCTACAGATGCTTGCTACCAGAATTGTTGGTATGCATTGCTGACAAAATCACAAACAATTTACTTCTGTAATCTTTAGATTTATAATGCAATGTGAGTTTTTCAAAGAGCACTTCTATTGAAAATTCCTAGTATATTGTGAAATTCATGGCTTCTGTTACAATTGATATTGCTGACTCAAATGAAAATACATGTACAGAAAACAGCAATTTAAAACTCACTATGAAAAGAAGCAGAGGCAAATCTGCTCTCAAAAGTAGATATGGACTCTTCTGTTGCTTTCAATGGGCTTAACAACAGGCAGTTTAGAAGCTCAATTTATATCCTGTTTCATAACTTCCATTCACCTTTGGATCAAAGCTGATATACAGAAGCAAAAATGCAACTTTTAGTGTAGACTTTTAAAAGATTAGTTTTAATTAGACTAAGCTTTGATCCTCAAAGAAAATTGCACAGCAATCAAGAAAGCTAACTATTGCAGAAAGTGAAGTTTCCCTTCTGGGTCAGATTAAATAGTGGAGGAAAGGTTTTGTAATTCAAGTAGTTCCATCTCAATGCTATGCTGAATCAAGAAGAATATCTGTACTCTGCATTTATGTAGTTCATTTTAGCCAAGGACTCTAAACTAAATTTGCAGATATCCACTTTCTGGGTATGGAAACACTTCTGTAAGAGGATAATGATCACAGAGGGATCATTTTAACTGCTACTGAAATACAGCTACCTATGAGGTGTGGTATGTCAGCCTTTTAAAATGATAATACCAGTATTAAAATAAAAAAGAAAATAGCACAGAAACATTTTTTCTACATTTAAAAGGTGATTAGAGGTTTTCAGTCTACTAAAAAGTTTTATAGAAAAAATATTAAAAAAAAAAATCCCTAAATCCGTGTGAATGAATAATTATGTAAGTTTAATGTGCTAGGATCAGGTTTTATTAGTATTTTAGAAATGGGTGGTTTTTCTTTTCATCAAGCTTCCTTCCTAACATTTGTTAGCTATCACTACTTGTACCCTTGTTTGGCTAGTGGAAGCAGTTAAAAATTATAGTAGAACTTTCCACACATATGTGGAAACAAAGTTCTATGAGAATGACATCAAAAGAGTCACAATGCATAAAGATAGAAAGCTAATAAAATAGGTATATATGGGAAAGAGACAAAATAGAATTTAAGGTCAGAATCTCTATAATTCAAGTAATTACTCAGTCATTTCTGCCTCAAGCCTCCAGATTCCTTTAGTCCTACTGCAAAAATAATCAGTGTTACTTACATGCCTAGGGACGTGAGAATTCATCACCCCGTGAATCCTTCTGCTGTTAAGTTACTTCTTGTTATTTACCTTATTTCCATGATTCAGTGTGAATGTAGCACATGACACTATGATGCATCTTGCACAATCTAAAAGAAAATGGCAGTCTGTCTCTCCATGGCCATGCTGGTTGCATCCCATCTTACTCTTTGACAATACAATTCTGAGAGGACCACTCCTGGTGGAATCCCTGGTATGCCATTCCTCGATACTTTGAGTATTGTTATTCTATAATAACATATATATAACATACTCTATAAGTAACACTGTTCCTAAATCTATAACCTTATCCACCTAACACTTCAGACACTGGGAAAGAGATGATGAATTTCAACCATTTTCTTCTTTGGCATTTACAACAGTATTCAGCAATTGTAATGCTAGAATTATGGAGCCATAGTAAATCTTATGTAGTCTGTAAGAACAGGCCAGTGAGACCATGAAGGCAGATCCAGAAACTAAAAGAACTAAATATAAGCATCTACCAAAACCTTGTATATCTGTGTGTGTGTGTGTATGTATATTTAAAACCATCTTCCTCATAGTCTGATAGCCTTGTCTATGCTGAATGTTGCGAAGGAGATACTCAACATCTAATACTGCTAGCCTTTTTTTTTTTTTAAGATACAGTTGAGAACCTATTCTGCACCCTTCTATTTAGGTCCAAGATAATTGCCATATATTGCCCTTGAATTTTCCATCAATTAGAAGATTGTCTCTTTTTGTAAAGAAATCATACAATTTCACTGTCAAGGAAGCATTCATCCACAGAGTTGTTTGAAAGGCATGTGTTTAAAGCTCATAAGAGTTCTGGAATTTTGCAATAAATTTTAGCATGAAAATTATTCAATCAAAATTGTTTTATAGCCTTTTAATAACTACTCCTATCATATGCTTCTCTGATTTGGTACTTAAATATCACTTCTTCAAATCTCGTACAATAAGAACTGCCTTAAAATTATAGAGGTCTAAGGAAAAATAACAACTTAGACCAAACTGTCTGTTCTCGACTGTTCTTTCCTGGAAGATTCTTTGGAGTAACTGGAAAACTAATTTCTCACAAAGGCTTTGTTCTGTCTTTTCAACTTTAACCATTATGTCCAGAAATACAAGCCAAATGATAGTTATCAGCAAGAAGTTGAGTCTGAGATGTCACAAGCCCCTTGAAATAGAATTGAGGGTTTCTACTAGTGGAGAAGGAAAAAAACCAACAAAGCAGCAAATCCAAAAACCAACCAACCAAAACCAACAACCAAAAATACCTAACAATTTTTGCAGCAGATTGTAAAGCTTTTCCTATTACTACCAATTCAAATTTCTTGGATTCTTTAGAATGAATCTTTTACAGATGATCATAACTTATTTTATAGATTTTTTTTCTTCTCACTTATACTGTCTCTCTCCCAGCATTATAGCAATGGACTCACTTGGCCTTGTTTCAGAGGTGCCAACTAGTTCCCCAGGCTCTTACTGAAGACAGCTAAAATTGGAAATGCTCAATACCTCTGAAAGTCAGATAGTGTCCAAGACACTTCTTTTTATAAAAGGAGAGATAAAAGGCTATGCTATTCTTCATAACCTTTTCTCCTAAAAGGTGTTACAGTCATGCAAATTGAGCCATACCCACAGGATATTTCAAAATATGTTTTTAAATTTCTCTGAAAAATTCTGTGCTTTTCTTTGCCTTTACTAGATTCAGTGGTCACAAATCTCAAATTTTTGGGGTTGACCTCTGTAGCACATTAAGAAAACTGGGTTGTTGCTAATTTTATTACAAACTTTCACACTACCCAGTGCTTTCAGCCAAATGCAGAGTGTGAAGGATGGAGGATGTATGGGAAGAGAAGGGAAGCAGAAGGATAAAGAATAGAAAAATGAGTGGAACACAGGCCAGTCCATGTCTCTTAAAACACGGTGTTCCAAAAGCAGCCTCTAGCTCAAAAGACGCAAAACTGCTAGCTGCTGAATTCCAGGATAAGGTGCTAGTCACTCTGTGTGTGTTGTTTCTCATATCTTTCCCCAGACTGCTGCTAATAGTCACTGTTGGAGATAAAGGGCACTAGGCTAGATGGGCAATTGATCCTATTTGACTTGTTCCTCAAAAAACAAACCCAAAAAAATCCCACAAGCAAGTAAAATACCAGGTAGACTACAAGTTTCTGCTTTGCATGGGAGTTTTGGAAAACGAGAGATTTGAAAGCACATCCACAGAACTTCTGGGATGGTGCTTCCAAGTCAAGATGTTGATAACAGAGTTGCAGATAGAACATGCCCTCTCTTCAGCCTGTGGGTTGCTGGAGCTCCCAGCCTGCTCTCTCTAGGAAGGGGCTCACCGCACGCAGGGGGCTATTTCTGTCCCTAGTGCTGTCCGACTTGCAATCAAAAGGTTTGCAGGAGTCACCATGCCAAAGTAAGCAAAGCCAAGCGATGGGAGGCTGTATTAAGGACTTTCGGGAGGTGCGGCCGCCTGAGGCAGCTGCGGAGGCTGGTGCCTGTGCTGGGTGCGGTGGTGCCCGCCAGCGGTGTCTGCCGCCGCTCCGTGCTGGCTCCGCGTTGCGACCGCTGCTTCCCGCAATGAAAAACCGGAGTCTGCAGGAGACGTTTCTCTGTGCCCTTTGAGGGTCTTGGTGCCATCGGGTAGGGCAGGGCGCGGTGGTCCCCGCGATGCTGCTTAGAGGGGTTGCGTGTTCCTTCATTTATAACCTGCTATGCGTAGGGGCTCAGCGGAGCCTTGGCTTAGCCCCGAGAAGGCAGGGGTGAGACAGGGTAACTTTGTCTGCATCCCTGCAGAACTGTGCAGCTCCAAAAGACGCGCTCTGCGCAGCTCTCCGAGCAAAGCCCTGCGGGGTCTGCTGGAGCTTGCGGGAAAGAGGCACCGTGGAAGAGTTGAGCCTGTGCGTGACGAGGAGTTGAAACCCAAGGACGGTGCTGTCCCTTCTCTAATCAATGTCTCCGGTACCGTGCGTTTGTAAAACGCACAGACACACACTCAGACTCCCACACACACGCACAAAGATGTAGCAGAGGCAGCGACCATCTGCACTCGGGAAACCCGAACCCGTCGTTTCTAACCCAACAGTTTCCGCTCCGGGGATCGAGAGGGCACCTTGATGTGCCCGTCCGTGCCCCGCCGAGAACAGACACGGCCAGGAACCCCGTAAGCCAAGGGACCGGGAAAGAAGCAGTGGGGAGGGGCTGGCAGAACCTGAGGGGAGCGGGGTTGAGGTGGAACGGGGGAGAAGATAGATTAAAGGACTTCATGATCTTAAAGGTCTTTTCCAACATAGTTGATTCTATGATTCCATTCTATGAGTCTGTAACTGCAGAGGTGGCTGAGAGCAGCAGGGCATGCTTTGTCCCTGCTAAATATTCCCACATGCCAGGTATCCATTACTGGAAATGGAAATCCTTTCCATTTTTTCATCACTGCTTCTGTCAATGAGCCATTTAAAATCTCACCACTTCATCTCCCTTTCATTTTGAAAGCTGCCCTTGTTCTGCTTGTCACAACTGCAACAGAGGAACAGAGGAACAACAGCAGAAGCAAAGCCTCATTTTATCCAGGCAGACAAAAAAAAAGCAGACCTTGGTGTTCTCTGATCTCTGTCTTGGAGCGACAATAAACTGAGGAGATGGAGAAGTCTGTGGTCATTTCCTCTCATGGTTTGCTCCCACAAACAGGTCACAAACATTTGTAAGTTTGGGTCCTTTTTCTGGGGAGAGCCCTTTGTGTAAGGAGTTGGATGGTGGAGGTTTCCACTCCCTGCTCCTCCAAGTTTGGTTTGTATGTCCCATACCTAAATGTCTCTCCTCATTTCTCTTGTGGTAGGAGTGAGGGAGGAGAGGAAGGAACTTTCCTACTTGTCTTGCACATCCAAAGGGAGGAGCATAGGAGCCATCATCCCCTGCACCTGGCCAGGCCTCATCCTGCTTTGAATTTTCTAAGGGCTGGGTAGTGTGTGTGGCAGTGTTTTATTGTTTCTGGTTTTTTGTATGCATTCCCTCCCTTTTCAATGATGTAATTATTTGCTTTGTTACTCCATGTCTATCTGAGGAAGACTTTTGTTGGAGATTGATCCGTGATATAACAGACACTCTGTAAGAAGCTAAAGATTTTCCTTTAAGAAGGTACAATTCCTCTTTACCCACCACTCCATCCGCAGCACTTCTGCCAATTTCCTTCCATTTTCTCTTTCTTCTTTTCTCTTTTCTAGCTCCTCCCAATGCTGTTGGAAGGTGCCAGAGAAGCACAAATTTATGGACCAATGTGAAGATTCTTTTTGTCTATATGGATATATTTAAGGAACACATAATAAATCAACATGGCTCTGTAAGCACCCTGGAATAGTTTGACACCTGTAACAGTAGGATAGTTGGGGATTGAGACTGGAGAAATGGTGACGGGACAATAACAAAAGAAGGGTCTGAGAGGCAGATACCAAGCAAGGCTGTGGAAGTAGTCTGGATGACAGAAACCTCAGCAACAGTTTTGGTGTTATGATGTGGTGCTAGACTATTCAGTAAAGGTAATTAAATTAGGAAGGGTATGGGCTGGAGCTTTGTGGAAGTGAAGGGTATGAGCTGGAGGTGGGGTTTGGTGACAAGGCCTTGCCGAGCAACGGTAAAGCAGATTCAGTATTTGGGGAGTCAACTTGCTCCCAAAATCTAGAATGTTTTAAATGAAGAGGTATTCATTCATTGTTTGCCTTTGACATGATTTCTGGGAGCAGAAGCATGTACTAACACAATGGGAATGTAAATCAAGGTAAAATGTATTCATTCATGGAAGTGGGGAGAGAACGTGAATGCCCAGAATAGATGCAGTGCTGCAGCGAGTCTAAGCCAGTTCTATGGAGCTTGGCTGCCTAAAGAAGCCTACATCTAGGATGTAAAATCTGACCTACTGGATCTGCAGTTGCTGAGATGAACCCTCCCCATCCAAAGAAAGTGTATGGAAACTGCCAGGGTCAGCACCTGGGAGTCTCAGGCCCTGACCATAGAGAGAAAGCGGCTTCACAGCATCTCTCTGGGACTGTACGTGGTCAGAAAGCGAAAGGCAGCATCCAGTGTTTTTTCCTTTCCCCATGCCCAACGTCAAGCGAAGCGGCACCTTCAACAGGTGCTGTGGAAACTTGCACAGCTCCGCGGCCGTCGAGCCGGGGGGAGAACCGCCCGAGCCCTGAATTTTGTAGGATGCTGCCGCCCTGCGACTCGTGCTCACCAAGCAGTTGCTGCGGCAGCAGCTCCGGCCCCCCCCCACTCCGAGCCCGCGGAGCGCCGCGCAGCCAGTCTATGGCTTCCAATAGTCGCACCCGGCGCAGGCAGCGAGTAAATGACAGCGGGCTAACCCAGGGAAAAGCCCGGAGTTGGTCTTTGATCGGAGACCTCCCCCAGAATAGGGCAGTGCCCATGGATCAGGTACCGTCAATAGATGCAAACAGAAAGAAGCTGCCTGTAATCCAAATGTGCGTTAATGTCGCAGGCAAACCCCCTCCACTTGGATCCCCTGTGTTAGGATAACGTGGGATGAGGTAAAGCCCTCGACACCCTCTCCATGAAACACGAATTATCTTTTCCACAAGATGCAAATGGGGGGACAAGCAGCTGCAAAGCTCCACAATAAACTATTTCATCCAAGGCAGAGCCAGCTTGGGAAGGCACGCTTTTGAATGGGGGTGTGGGGGGGGGGGGGGGGGGGGGGGGGGGGGGGGGGGG
>JBCJKH010049050.1:0-16940 GCA_039877255.1 Loriculus beryllinus
GGGGGGGCAAAAAGGGGAAACCCCCCCCCCCCCCCCCCCCCCCGCATACAAGCTCAAGCGGCTGCATCCTGCTGAATCTGGTTTGCTAATGCAGGGTTGTGTCATGAAGATTATGGGGGGGGGGGGGGGGCAGCGGGTAGGTTTCCTTAGAGCCATCTGAGCGCTTTGTTAAATCATGTCTTAGGGGAGGGGAGAAATAAAATACCTCCTGTAAGCCTTTGGTGCCTGCCAGGGCAGCCCTGCTTCTTAATTTGATGCGCTGTAATTAGCCTGGCCGCGGCAGGATCCCCGTCAGCTCCTGCGGGCTTGCCTGCTTCTGCCTGCTCTGTAATTGCTGCCGCTTCGGGAGAAAAGCAAATAAAACACTAAAACTCGAGGTGTTTTGTACAAATCCCGAGCTGTAAATTACTGAGCAGGTGAAACAGCAACGTGCGGTGTGTTTCCAGGAAGCAGGAGACTGCACCAAAAATGCCGCGGCGGGGCTTGCGGCTGTGCTGCGATGTGTCTTCTGCAGAGTCATGTTCTTGGGAGCCTTCTCTTTCCCTTTTTTCTCTTCTGAATATATTTTTGTTGGCTGGTGGCCCAGAATAGGTAGCAGAGCAAGAGGCGAGGGCTTGTGTAACACAGCCAAGCGATTTATGTGCCTGGCTGTGCAGTTGGAAAGCGTTAGGGTCTGTGGTCTTTTTACCTTCAGTGTAGAAAGCGCCTTTGGAAATTCAAGGTAACGGCGGCTCATTCCTCTATCCCTCTCCTAACTCAGCCTGCGGCTGTTTGAAAATGTGCTTTCTATTGCTGCGTTCTGTGTGAGGTTGTCAGCCTTTCTTTTGAAATGCCTTTTGTTCTTAGTATCTTGTCTCTGCTGGTGTAACTGCTGTTAAATCTGTGGACGAGAAGTCTTTGGCAGGAAGCAGAGGTCTGACTTGGTAGATGGAGTTTCTCTTAGGGATGGAACAGCCTCGATGCAGAGGAATTGAGGGAATAAAGCCTTGGAACTGTGAATAGGTGGAGATAAACAGATTTGTAGCCATCATCTAGCCAGACCCAGCTGGGTGCAATTTAGTTTCTAAAAACTGGAGACCTGTTACCTTTATCTGAGGCAGTGAGGAACTGAGCTCCACAAAGAGCTTAAAAATAGCATCAGGTTTCTCTCCTGTTGGTAATGCATCCGGTTTAAAGTGGGTTCAGATGTGGTTGGAGGCTCAAAGCAGAGCACCCCTTGTGGTCTGCCCAAACCCTACACAGGGTCTTAAAACTCACGGAAAGGCAGAGGTGCTGAGAAATAGCCCGGTAGTGGCTGCTAGTCTGGATTTCATCACTGTTCGTGTTATTTATAAAGGTAACTATTTGGACAAGTGCAGATTAACAGGCACAGAGGAGGAAAGTTTTACAGGTCAGAGCTGCCACCGGCATGTGTTTTCTGTGTTCTTGGCAAGCGCCTGGCTTGTGCTGGAGAACCTCAGCCTTGAAATGCAAAGCTGGGCTGAATTCTCCTGGGGTGGCAGGTAGCACGTACTGCTGAAACACAATTAGCGGTATTTACCTCCCTGTCAGGGTTGCAGTGTAAATGGTGCTTAGTGTCACCTAGAACCATGGTGTCAGATTTAAGGGATTATAACTGTAGCTGGTGATGTGTCTGGAGAGCATGGTGCTACCTCTACTGGTTCTCTTCCACTCTGACCCTGCTGAGGCTGCTTCCCTGGGTATAGTAACACTTCCAAGGTCCCAAGGCTCTGGGACATCCCTTGTGACCCTGCATGGGATCGCTGGCAGAGAGGGCTCCATCTCATGCTGTTGCTGACTAATGCCTCCTGTCTGTCTTCCAGCTGCTCATGCTCCTTGGCACCGCTGATGGTCAGTTGAAGCTGACCTCCGAGCAGAATGCCATCAGCCTCTCCCCTGGCAAGTACCGCCACCTCGACCGTGCCACCAATAAAGAGCTGATCTGCGATAAATGTCCTGCAGGAACCTATGTGTCTAAACACTGTACAAAGAGTACCTTAAGAGAGTGCAGCCCTTGTCCAGATGGGACCTTTACTAAGCATGAGAACGGTATAGAGCGGTGCCACCCTTGTAGAAAGCCCTGTGAACTGCCAATGATTGAGAAAACTCATTGTACTGCCTTGACTGACCGCGAGTGCACTTGCCTGTCTGGTACGTTTCAGACGAACGATACCTGCATCCCTTACACTGTGTGCCCGGTCGGCTGGGGCGTCCGCAAGAAAGGAACCGAGACGGAAGATGTTAGGTGCAAGCCGTGCCCTCGTGGTACCTTTTCTGATGTGCCTTCTAGTGTGATGAAGTGCAAAACATACACTGACTGCTTTGGGAAAAACATGGTGGTCATCAAGCCAGGGACAAAGGAGAGTGACAATGTCTGTGGTTCTCCGGCGTCTCTCCCGAACACGTCTTTGACTTCGTCCAGCACCGAAGTGGGTGAAGAGCCCTATGAAGCTCCACCCACTGCTCAGCTTCCCAAAGGTAATGTCCACCATTGAACCACAGATGTGGTTTTGGTTGCGGCATTGCATTTCTGCCTCGGTCGTGGTTGGTTTTAGGCTGTTAAAGGGCAACCTGGTTTAAATTGTGGCTGGTGCTTTTGCTTCTCGGCCAAAAGGCAGCTCCAAAGTGCATGAGATTGCCCTCACTTGTGTTAAACTACATTTAATAACATTTTTACTGAGACTGTAGTAATGATTGACCTTCTGGCCATCCTATTGTTTGAACTGAAAGGACATCACGTTCCCCAGCCTCTTTTCCTGTCTCTGTGTTGTGCTGGCTCAAGTCTCTGTCCATGTGTGGCAAATGTGAGGTGGGATGCAGCTGGAAAACCCAGAGGGGAGAGGAGCTTTGTTCTACCAGACTCCTGATGAATTCACTGCTTTCATGCCTATGCTTTCCTTGCTTTATGTCCCCCTGTACTGTGCTGGTGTATTGGCTTGAATGGGAACCGTTGCTAAATGAGCTGTCCAGGGGCCTAGCCTGTCCTATAACATTTTTTCTTCAGTCTCTTAAGATTTCCATTAGTTATCACTGGTTGGGAGACCCAGGTTAAATTTGCTATTCTCTTGCTTATTTGGAAATGGTACATCTTCATAGTCTTTATTGAGACGTGGCTAGTTGCGGTGGTGCTGTAGGACCCCATTTGAGGCAGTGCTCAGCATTCCCTGGGAAGGAGTTCCTTGCAGTGTCTTGGATAGGGCATTCTAATTGAAAAAGAATGGAACTTTTGATGGCCTGAACACCTGAGTTGGTAAATATGATAGGGAAGTGTTGACAGTGGTAGACTTCCAGTGACTCTTCCTTGTTAGATTTCAAAGCTTGATAGGATATTGGTGTGTCATTGGGAAAGGACAGGAGGTGTTTCCTGAATGTTGAAGTCAACTGTAGACAATTAGGTAGAAGTTAAAGCGTTTTCCCTGTTCATATTCTGGTCAGAATGTTTGGGGTTACCAGCTCAGAGGTACAGTCTGGTTAATGGTTACAGCCATTCTCTGGCTCAGATGAGATGAGGCGTGATCTTCAGTTTCCAAAGTAAGCTCTAGGTTTTTGCTGCAACAGCCCTTCCTTTTCTCACTAGGCTTCTCGTCTGGCTGGGACCTGAGAGCTGTTGGCAGATAAGAAAACTCAGTAAAGATGCAAAGTAGCTCTTAAGGAGAAGATTGGTGTCTTCTGTTGCTACAGAAACCTGTTCTGTAGTTGATGGCATCCACAGCTGCTTGCAGTGCTGATATAGAAGCTAGTGCTTCCTCAATAAAACCCAGGAGAGGGATACTAAGCCTCCAAACTGTCCTGTATTTTTAGGCCCTGAAAAGCCTAATTCAACAACAGGAGTAAAACTAATGTTTGTAAACCTAAGAAAGAAAAAACTCCCTCAGAAATACTGGATGTGGGACAAACACAGATTGAAAGCATGCCTTTAAGAACTCAATTTTTTTAATTAGCTGCCACTAGTCTTAACCAGCAAGGGTCAATTTTACCTTGAACCTGTCTCTGTAACCGTACCCATCTGTTCCCAGAGTCAAACCTCAATTTCACCTCTTCCCTTTCTCGCTGTCTGGCGTTGGGTTTCTGTCTGCTGGCCAAGCAGATGCTCAGGCAGGTCTTAGACTGTGATGTGATGCCATATCGCATCTCCGGTGCTGTGACACTGAACTCTCTTCTCTTTTCGCAGGTCTGAACTCTTCAGCTCCTGATTTTGTCCCTTCTCCAGTGCCACACATGTCCAGCGGCATGGCGGCCAGCTACTACAACGAAACCTCAGCCAACGAGACAGATAGCGCTGGCGGGACCCTTGCTGGCTCTGGTGCCACCAGCCAGGCACAGAGCTACCGGCACAAGCAGACCAGCCAAGGGTTGGAGAAGCAGCCATCATTAGAGATGGTGGGGGGTGAGAAGTCCAGTGTCCCATACAGACCCCCGCGGCGAGGTCCACCAAACGTCCACCAGCACTTTGACATCAATGAACACTTGCCATGGATGATCGTCCTCTTCTTGCTGCTGGTCCTGGTAGTTATTGTTGTCTGCAGCGTAAGAAAGAGCTCACGGACTCTGAAGAAGGGGCCCAGGCAAGATCCCAGTGCCATTGTGGAAAAAGCTATTATGAAGAAGTCCACCACCCCGACGCAGAACAGGGAGAAGTGGATCTATTACTGCAATGGGCATGGTGAGCAGTAGTGACAGGGGGGCCACAGAGGTTTGTGTCCTCTTCACTGTCCTATGCAGTGCTTTAAAGGGGCTGACTTCACATCCAATGACCTGTCTTTTCTAACTTGCTGGGTCTTGTTACGAGGACAAAGCCCATACGCTGGTTCCTTTGATGTTTCTTCATCCTTGACTTCTCCACCTTCCTGTTCCCATGGTGTGTGCCTGCTCTTGAAGGAAGGGTTAATGGAGGCGATGACACCTACTCACTCCAGCTCCTCTCCTTCTTCCCACCATCTTTGGAGAAGGATGGTGAATGAAGGCTCTTTTTCCTTCCCCTCTATACCTCTTTCCATTTTTCTTGTTTTGCATACTCCTTATTTTCTTGGTGACTCAGGCATGGGTCTGTTTTTCTTTCATGTCTTCCTTTTTTCCCTCGCCCCCTCTGTTTCTGGAAGGCTGAGTCATCCCGTGCCTCTTTGCAGTGCCTCAGTTTCAGGTTCTTAGCCCTAAATCCTGACTGCTGGCTTGTATCCCGAGCACTTTACCCATGCTGGAGCCAGGAAGATTGTCCTTAAAGGCTGTGTCACAGCTCCATGAGTGTTGTGAAGCCTTCCTGGAAGTTCTGCTTTGTGATGTTTTCTCTTCTTTTGGCGGATGACTTGCTGTGAGCTTTTTGATGAGATTTAAAGATGACTGGTTTGTGGTCATTATATTGACATTTATAAAAATCAATGATAAATTAATGGTGGCATGTACATGAGCACCAAGGAGCTGTGATCTCCCTAGTAGGATGCATGGTTCTTCCTTGCAAAGCTATAGAGGCAATTTTGAAACACCCCCCCCCCCATTCTGTGTAGGCAGCGCTGACTAGTCTGTACTTTAGGTTGAGGTTGCTCAACCTTAAACATCCATTCACAGTTAACCTTTAGAAAAGCACATTTAACAAGGGGGGGGAATCAAATAAAGAATGGATTGAAAAAAGGATTGGAAGATTTACAAGATAAATCTTTGAAAGTCATCCTTGAGTGCTTAAGTACAAAGCAAAGAAGGTTTTGAGAAGGGGCGTCTTATGTCATGTACTCTCTTCTCCTTCCTGTTGATTAATAGACGTGCCCTTTGTTTGCCTTCATTAATGCATTTATAGAACCAGTAAGATCTTGTTGGAAATAGCTTTGTGCCTTCTCCTGTGTTTGTGCTACTTGCCAATTTCCTTTTAAATCTTTTGAATTCTTGAGGTGAGGTTTCTTGAGTTTTTTTCCATTTGCAGTAACTTTTTTCAATACCACCTGTACTCTATTGTCTCTAAAATCTATGGTACCCAAAGCATGGTCCATGAGGCTATGGTGAGTGATCTTCAGTGGAGTTTCAAGCATTATTAGACATCCTTATTTGTAGGCACCACCAGAAATACTACATGGCTTTGGCCATGGTTCACTGGCCAAAAACAGCTGCTTGTTACTAACTTGTAGTAATATTTTTTTTCTCCAAGACCTAATTACATGTTGGTTGAATTTCTGACTCCTTCCTGATTTCTGAAGCATGTCAGAGCAGGGGTTGAATTGTATAACCCATTTAGGTATAACCCATTTAAGTATAACCCCACCTCCCAGATCTTGTCATCCTTTGAGGGACAGCATAATTCATGGGTCATCCTGTGCTTCCCATGATGAGTTGTTCCTCTCTTTGTCATCTTTTAACAGCTGAATTCAGCTAGTGCATCAAATTCACGAGATACTTGTTTTCTCCTTGTCTTGGGAAATAAGGTGGATGTTGCAAAGCAAAACCACGCTTAGGTGATAAACTGGTCCAGTATCTTGATCAGGTTTCTCAGGTCTGGAGGCAAATTGCCCTGTTATTGTGGGTTCCTGGCCAGGCAGTTTTTCACATCCCTCCCAGTCATTCTTGCGGTAGTCACACTGTTTCCATGTTGGCATGGGTGGCTTCATGATTTCCTCATGCCACTCAATGTCCTCAGTTGAACTCTGTGCAATAAAGGCCGACAGACAAGCACAAACCAGTTAATGCTTTGTCTTGCTTTTAGTGCAGCTCTGGTGTTGCCCAAATTCTGTTGCATTTGGCAGTCCTGAAGTAACAGTTGGACTTGGTGATCTTAAAGGTCTTTTCCAACCTAGTTTATTCTACGATTAGCGTTAGTTCTTACTTGATGATGGTGTTCTGTTGTATCAGATATGGAAATTGCTCTGCTCCATGGTGGTGTATAAATCCCTCTTTGGTTTTCTTATTGAAACATCTGGCTCTTAAGACTGTTTACTTTAAATGAGAGAAGATGTAATGCCATGGAGAAATTGACCTTTTACTTAATAACTGGCTGTACAGCTAAGATGTACTGCAGAGCTGCAGCATCATAGCTTAGCTTTCTGCTGCTCTAGCAGTGTTTGTATCCAAGTCATGCTTCATCCTGAAACAGTGTTTCAGGCAAGGATGAATATAGCTAGGAATAGGCTTCAGGCTGTTGTAGAGAGGAAATCTTTCCCCTCTAGTGCTGCCAGCACAGATCCCTCCATTGTAGGCAGCCAGAGCAAAGCATCCATAATGTGAGGACCACAGCTGCTCACCCCATCTTTGGGCATCAGCCTGTTTTGTGGTTGCACTAGGGGTGTGGAGGGCAAGCAGTTTGGCTTAAATCTTCTGGGGGTGAAGGCCTAGGGTGGTGCAGCCACATCAGTGTGACCTCCCTACCTGTACATTGGCTGGCCGTGCCAACAAGGGGTTTGGGCACGCTTATCGTCAGGGCAAATCCTGTGTGCGTAGTTGTTGCACACAGTGTCCCCCCAGCTTCTTCCTAGTTTGCCATCTCCTCCCTCCTAATCCTTTCGGTAAACAGCTTTAACCTTTGAAAGGGAAGACAGGGTCTGACGTAGGTGCTTCAGCCTGTGCGTGGAGGAGCTGTGCTTGGGTGGATGCCCTTGCAACAGCACCCCTTAAGCCTCCCGTGCACCAGATGGGCCTGCAAGGCTTTGCGTCTTTGGAGGATTGTATTACTGTTTGCTTCAAGCCCATCAGTTCTGGGTGAAGCATGGCCAGGGTGGTACTAGCACTGCTAGGTGTTGGAACAAAGACATCTTGCTGTGGTTAGGCTGCTTCCCCGAAGAGGCAGGTTTTAGGGTGGCAGCAGTGGCTCAAACTCTTGCCCAGTCCCTGAAGGCACTTGCTATACTGACTTGCTTAAATAGTTGAAATAGGTGTGCAATCCTGAACAGCAGTTGTTGTCATGGGGCGTGTCACTTGTCCTCATCTCCCCATGTGCTGTTGTCTCTGCTCTGTGCTCTCTCTGGTCATAGTACATGCCTTAAATAACAACCCAAACCTAAAAATAGCAGTAGTTTGGGAGGCTGGTGTTAAAACTAGACCTGTGTCCTTAACGTGGATATATTCCAGCCAGGGCAGCAAATGCCGATGATTGTCACTGGATTAAATGGCTCAGAGGTCTAGGAAGAGCTTGTGATGACTAACAGCCTGAGTTAGCAGCCAGCCTACATCCACGTGTCCTCATGTTCGTCTGCACAACAGGGACATGTAGATGAGTCCCAAGGTCTCATCTACATGGGATTGAGAAGGTAGAGCAACACCAACAGTGCAGCTGTGGCTGGAGAAGTTAGACTTCTTTTGCTGCTTCAGCTGGCTTTTGCATTGTAGGCCTGCAGATGGGAATCCAAAGGGGAAAAGCAGTTTGCCAATGATTTCCAAAGAAATTATCGATGTGGTGCCTGAATGACATGGTACTGGGCTGATAGTGCTCTGTGGTTTTAACCTTGTACAACTGCTTTCTTTTAGAAGATCAAGAACATCCTACACACTGGAAACACTTTGTTCTAAGCAATTGCTTTATTTTAGCAAATACCCATTTCCTTTTTTCGGCTCTTTCCCAGGGTAAGGAATTGATCTTGCAGAAACCTTTCAGTCAAAATTGAGAGTTGAAGCCTGTCTCTTGAATATCTTGGAAATGCCACGTTTAGCATCAGTCTGTGCCAAACATGAAGATGTGCTTGAAATCATCTTGGAGAAATTGATGATAGTTTTACTTTTGACTTTCACCCATTGAGTAGCAGAGGATGGAAGGCAAAGATTGTGTAAAATGTTATGGGTTTGGGTAAAATCTGTGTAGAAGGAGCTGCCTGAAGCGATGTGACAAGAGTCAAGAAGGGAGTTTAGTGATTTATTTTTTCCTGGAGTTGAAAGACTGAAGAGCAGCTCTTGGCAGCACTGGCCTGGCATGAGTTTCCACTTCCCTTTAATTTTTCTTCGAGTCCTGTAATTGCACATTATTGCAGTGGGTGGTGAAAGCGAAGCGAGGAAGCCTCTTGATAAAGAATCAGAGAAATAAACTGTTCTGCAGAAGCTGTTTGCAGCTGCGATGGAGCTGAGGCTTGACTACCAGTAGAAGACCATATACTGAAAATGGCTCAGTGGGGAGTTGAGGGGTGGTGCTGGAAAGATGGGGAGTGTTAGGATTTGAGGGTCTTGGTTGCTCAGTTGTTGGGATGCCTGGTTATCAGCACTTTGGGAGCTAGGATCTTCTTGGTTGGCAGTTCATAGGGCATAGTCCTTGGTGTGCAGCTCATTTGGTGTAGAACCAGGGTTAGGCTTGAGCTTGTTCTGCTCCCAGGGAGGTCATTGAGAGTGTTGAAGGGGGTGTTACCTCCTTGTACCTTAGAGAACCTGGTGCTGTAGGTCTGAAGCTTCCCCCTGTGAATATAACCAACACGTGTGTTTGGCAGTACGCATGCTATGCATGAAGACATCTGGGTCACTGTGGGTTTGTCCTCACGTCTAATTAGATACTCGTTTATGGTTAGTGTTGGAAGAGGTTTACTGCTTGATTCTTTTGCTTTCAGAGCGATGGCACTTTAAGTGAAAAAGTTCACATGTAACTAATCTTTTCTATAGATCACCTAATGAAGGGAAGCAAGTGCATGCAAACAACACAGCAGGGGATATTCTTTCTCAAGCCTGGTGCCCCTCATTATTCAACTGCTACCTTAAATAAGGAAACATGGCTGCAGGGATGGCATCTGCAGCTCCACAGGGTTACAGCTCTACAGAGCTCTACAGCTTTACAGAGACTGGATGCTACTTGAGGACCCCTCCTTAGTGCTTGTTTGAGTAAATGAGATGGAAGCCACTTAGTGTAATGGTTTTGTTTTGTAGAGGTGGTTTTTCCATCAATCAGCTCCTAAACGGGTCACAGCTTGGTGTCAGGATCATCACACTGGGAGGCAGGGTGAGGATGGAGGAGCTGATGTGGAAACGCATCCCTGAGGACTCTGTCTCCTCAACACATCTGCAGAGCATAGGGATAAGCAATGGGATTAAAAGCTTCACCAGTCTCAGACTATGGTGGCCTCATGATTTTGTGCCCAGGTAGGGAAGAGATGGCCAACAGTATCTAGTGAGGGCAGGTCTGCCCATTGCTGTTAATGTAGCTTGGTAATTGCTCTTACATCTGGACAGGAGCATCCCTGGGCTTGTGTGTGAATCCTAATGTTTGCACTAGCAGAGCATGAGGTAAGAGCTTAATGTTTGTCTACTTTCCAAAACAAAGAGGCAGAAGGTGTTGGTGGTCTTCTACTATCAACCTGTCCACCTTTGCAAAGAGAGACCCAGGCAGAAAGAAAGCTTATTAAATTGGAAGAGGTAGTTATGTACTAGGCACCGTGATGAATACAGATGCTGTAATACTGCTGAACCTTAAAACAGGACTGCTCCCTCACTGCAGCTTGTTCAGCTGAGCAGGAGCTCTGCATTTCATGCTGTTTGCTCCAACACAGCCATGATGCTCTGGTTCGGAGCTGATGAAGCAACTCCTTGTCTGCAGAACAAACCTCTGCCTTGGGAGCTTTGGGCTGACATCTGATGAGTTCAAAACATCAACTGCCTCAAACTGTTCAACTTTGCTCAGGTTTGCCCCAGACTCATCCTTGACCTTTTGGAAAGCTCCATGGTTTCCAGAGGGTGTGTGCAGGAGCTGACGGAAGGGAGCCTGGGAAAATGCAAACGAGGGAGGCTGCTGTTCGTGTAAGAGAGGAGGAAACCTAATCATGTGCAGATTTAGCATATCTCGCTGTTCAGCCGTATCGCATTAGTAGTCCTGAAGACCAGTGCTTGATCACTTTCAATGCATGTATCCCCATGAGCCATCTATCCACAGCGTGCGCAGGGCTGTGCAAAGCTGCTATGAGAAGCTGGTGTATTTGCTCCAAAAATTTGCTAAAAAGCAAAATTATCCCATGGCCAAAATTCCTGGGTGGTCTTTGGATTAATTTAATGAGGGATCAGGATTTGTGCCTGCGTGTTAGGTGTAGGGCTGAGTGTCAGAAGCAGGGCAGCTCTGCTGCCGGGAGGAGGGTTGTCCTTGTAGAAAAACGCACTGAGCACAGGGTTGTTTTGCCAAGCCCCAAGCACTGGTTTCTGTGCTGGGAGGGCTGTGATTTCTCCCTTCAGCAGGGCTTTCACACATAACTCCTCTAATAACAAGGCAGGCTTTTTATTTTGATCCTTTCCCTTCACTGGCCAAGGCTTTGTCTGGACTGGGGAGAAATGCAGGAGGCAAATTTTATCCTCGGGTTGGCATCCACGGGTGTCTGGATATTTATATGGCTGTGGCAGTGTGCTTGTCAGGGTTACCAGCTGTCCGAGAGGGTTATAATGGAGATTAACTCTGTGCAAGCCATTTGAAATTTAATAATTACATAAAACACCTATGCTGGACATTCCCTTTTAAACTAAAGGAGGAGCAAGTCTGCTCTGCAGGTCCTCAGTGCCGACACAGAGGCAGCGTCACGTGGTGGTGGGCAGGAGCACATAGAGGGGTCCCAGGAGGGCTGGACCAGGGGTGCTCTTATGGAGGTGACTCTCCATGGAGGGAAAAGGAGGTCTTGTCTCCTGTTGATCCTCAGGTGCCTGGGTCTATGTCCGTATGCACATGTGGCTGATCACAGGTATTCCTCCACTGCCTGGTTTGGTTGAGTTATATTCCAGAGTGTGGGAAGTCTTTGTCAGGAGTCCCTTTCCTGCTCTGCAAGATTTTTGTTTTCTTAGAAACCCCCACAAGCATCACCATTTAGTGGTTTGTTGCTCAAACAACGGTTGCTGAGGATGTGACTCATGGGCTGCTGGGAGGGTCTGATACCAGCACTGTCCTCTGTGGGGGAAATAGCAAATTGCTAATGAGTATTCTTAAATGTGTCCTTTCCTTCAGTTTGGACAAAGGTTCCTGTTAGATTTGTAGAAACACGTGTGTTGGAAGGGACCTTAAAGCTCACCTAGTTCCATCATCAGGGACACCTTCTGCTAGACCAGGTTGCTCCAAGCCTTGTCCAGCCTGGCCTTGAACACTGCCAAGGATGGGGTAGACACAGCTTCTCTGGGCAACCTGTGCCAGCGCCTCACTGCCCTCACAGGGAAAAATGTTTGCCTAATACCAGATGTAAATCTCCCCTCTGTTAGTTTAAAGCCATTCCCCCTTGTCCTGTCAGTACATGCCCTTGTAAAACATCCCTCACCAGCTTTGCTGTAGGCCCTCTAGGCACTGGAAGCTGCCCTAAGGTCTTCCCGGAGCCTTGTCTTCTCCAGGCTGAACAAGCCCAGATCTCAGCCTGACACCATAGCAGAGGTGCTCCAGCCCTCTGAGTGTGTTTGTGGCCTTCTTTGGACTCACTCCAACAGGTCCACATCCTTCTTATGTTGGGGCCCCAGAGCTGGGTCCAGGACTGCAGGTGGGATCTCATGGAAGCAGGAAATACCATCTCATTTGACCTGCTGGTCATGCTCCTTTTGATGCAGCCCAGGATATGGGTTGGCTTTCTGAGTTGTGAGTGCACATTGTGGGTTCATGTCCAGTCTTTCATCCACCAGCATCCCAAGTCCTTCTTGATACAGCTGCTCTCAATCCCTTCATCTGTCAGCTTGTGCTGATACCAGTGATTGTCCTGACCAAGGTGCAGGACCTTGCACATCTTTTAAATTTCCTTGTTTAGGATCTGGAATATATCTGGGGAGGGCAGTAGTGGGGGGGGGTGCTGAGTTTCCAGTAACTGCCACTTTTTGGTGGAAGTTGGTGGCGTTTTCACATTTTGGAAAAGCATTTGTGTCGGGGATTTGGGATTTCTAAGTCCTTTGGCCGAGCCATTGTGTCTCATCAACTGGAGTTTGGATGTGCCACATTCTGACTTGCTTGTACATGCAGTCTCTTCGTTTGTGCTCAGAGGTAAAAATAGGCTGCTGTGGCTGTGTTTCACATGAGTCAAGAGGATATTTGGAGGAGGTAGGTGGGCTGAGCTCAGGAACAGAGCTGAGTTTGCAGTGATTCGGAGCCGTTATCTGAATGTAAGGGAGGGTTTGGCTGCATCATTGTGGTTCTCATGTTTGAGTTGCATGTGCCCTTCAGCTTTGCTCTCCACCTCTGATGCTTCATTCTCAAGGTCCGTGCAAGTGCCAGAATCCAAAATTGGGATTTGTCACTGTGTGTGGCATACAAATTAATATTGCCCATCTCTGGAAAACCTGTCTCAGTAGGTAGGTGGTGGAAGCTCCACGTGCTCCAGCTCAGATTGGTACTGGGATGCAGGAGGTCAGTTCCTGCAGGTTTTGTGAGTAGACTGGTGGGACTTGGCCCTGCTGAAGGAGGGCTGGAGTGTGGAATCTCCAGACATCCACCCTTTCTGGAAACTCAGGAACCCCAGCAGATGAGTTGCAGCTAGATGAGACCATGTGTGCCACAGATCCTGGAGAATCTCCTGAGTTTTGCTTCCCAGCTGTGTAAGACAGCCTGTAAGAATCATAGAATGGTTTGGGTTGGAAAGGACTCTAAATCTTCCAGTTCCAGACCCTGGCATGGGCAGGGACACCTTCTACTGTACCACATTGCTCAAAGCTCCATCCAACCTGGCCTTGAACACTGCCAAGGATGGGGCATTCACAGCTTCCCTGTTACTCACAGCATCACTTGAACTGATGTGTTAGTAGTTTTCTCTGTGCTATATCACTTCATTATTTATGGGATGGGAGGACCTATGGTTTGGAAGGGCTCTGTAGCCTTAAGATTTCCCCTTCAAGGTGGCAGCTCCTCAACAAGCACTCTTCCGAAAAGAGCAAATGATGTTTGGCTAACGCTCCAGCAATGAAAATGATGATGGCTTTTTGTTTGTCAGAGGGTGGGGAGAGGAAGGAACCGAAGTTCCTCTGTGGCTAGGCTGTGGTTAGACTTTGCTGTATCTGTTGCCAGGTGCTTGGGCGTAGCATTCTGGCTTCCACTCCTCATGGGTTTGCTTGAAGAAATGAAAAGTGTAACGGCAGAGAAGAGAAATGGTCTCTTGCAGGTATTGTACATAAGCGTGCCAGTGCTGCCGGTCATGGCCCTGTGCTGCACTGGCCTCCTGCCCCGCATGAGGCCAAGCGATCACTGAGGAACTGGGTTTGTGTCCAACCTGTAAATAGCAGGGGTATGGGAAGTGAGTGAGGCTTGTTCAGAACAAGCTCATGAGAGTCATCAAAGCTCAACCAAGTCCCATGTGTGTGTGTGGTGACCACTTTGGTGATGTTCACAAGTGCAAGGAGTGACTGCTCTGCACCAAACTGTGTACCACAGTGAAGCAGCAGCCATCTGAAGGACATGGAAATGGGTGGAAAAATCTTACACCAGGTTCAAGGAAGTCACTGAAATAAACTGAAATGCGTTTATGGGGAAGATTGGGGCGAAGATGGGCAATGTGCTTAGACAGATCTGCCTATAGATTGTCCCTACGTCTGCAGGAAGGTCCTCCCTTCGGCATACACTGCTGGATGTGTATTCAGCAGTGCTCTTTGCTTGTGCTGCTCTGCAGGCATCTGTCTGCTCTGGACTTGTCTCCATTTGTCTCTGTGTGCTCTGGCTGTAGACATGCCTGGTTGCACCCATGTTCCCTTGTGTGTACATTCATCTTTGGGCTTTACATTTGCCTGTTCAGAAGCATGTCGGCTTTGTCCTGGCTTGAAAGGGAGTTCTTCATTGCTCTGGGGTTATCACCACTTTAAAATATTGGGTGATTTTGTGGATTAGCCCATTCAAATATTTAGAGAAATGCAATGTTCAAATGATGGCAATTGAAATGCCATCTCCCCAGATGCTTAAGACATGCATGGATGTCTTGGATCCATCAGATGTTGTTGTTGTTGCCTTCTATGGGATGGCCATGGCACATACAGCTCTGCTGAATGCAGCCAAGGAGCAAGGGCTCCTTTTTAATTCCAGTGTTGGAGGCAAGCAAAAGCTGGGTTATAAGTGGTGATGATCCCTGATGGTGGTGATGGAGAGGGTAGTGGTGCCTCCTGTGTTATCAGCATGGTGATAGCAGCTCTCCCAGGCTGTTTCCATGGCCCACAATAAAAAAAGGGTGTCTTGGGTTGTTCTCTGGTGTTTGCAAGCTCAGGGCAGCTTTAGCAGCACACTGGTGTGGCTGTAACCAGCCTTGCATGGAAAACAGTAAGTGTGTGGGTTAAAGCACTGTCTCTGCTGAGCTCAGCTGTTTTACTTGGGATTGATGGAGTCTGAAGGGCTTTGAGCATCATCTCTAGCCTTGGCATAGAGATGAGCATGGTAGGAGAAGGTCCACATGGTTTGGTGGTGGGAGGGACCCAGGACCAAAGGTGGAGCTGACCTTTTTGGTCTGTGCACTCTAGTGGGCATCTTCCCATCCCAGTGGATGCTCCAGCACCATTACTACTCTTCAGAGTAATTTACAGGACTTCTAGAAATATGGAAGTAGTAGGACTGTAAGCTTATTACAAGCATTAACATTTTCTTTAGTTTGAGCAGTAATACTTGGCAGTGTGCAGCTACAACTTGTCATGTAATGGCTTTAATCTTATTTTTCAAGAACAGAGGGAGCAATGGTTTTCTAACTGACTGGAGCCAAATCTGTGCTCACGTCTGAGTCTCTTCCATATCTCTCTGGGGTTTTGTTTGCCCAATATTGTAGTAGTTGTGGTGAGCATATGGGGCTTAAATTCATTTAATAGTTGCAAGAAAATGAGTTTAAAGTTCTTATAGTATTGAGGTAGACGTTTCCAAATTTGTTTTTAATGGAACATTTGTTCTCCAAAGATTATTATGCGCCATTAAGTCCTCTGCTGCCTGGTGCGTTCTCGTGCCCTGGGATATTATTGCCAAGGGATATAAACATGTTTATGAGGCTGCTTTATTGAACGATGAGATTAAATATACTAAACTTGACAATGTTGGTAGGAGCATGAGCACTCTGACATAAATCTTGTGCAAGAACATTGGGGCATAAATATCATGCCACCGCATAAAACTGGTACAAGTCAGGTTGCGACCAGCTGAAAACTCTTCTCACCAGTACAGCTGCTGTAAATACTGGGATTTATCGGCATGAAATACGTAGATGGGAACAGGTAGTATATGGGCTTTTCCTTTCCTGGAAGGACTCAGTGCACCATGCAGGCATCATAAACCAGCAAATTATGTTTTACTGCTTCTGTATGACTGACACACATGGGTGTGGGTAGAGCTCCCACCCAGTTCGAATGCTTCATCTCGTTGCAGGGCACCACAGGGGGACTCAACCCTGCTAGGACAGGCAGCATTATCTATATATCTGTGTATATCACTCAAGCCAGGGAAACATAATCCCTAAGTATGAGAGTAGAAAAAGCTCTGCAAGGTTTATGCACTACAATTTATGCATTATATACAGAAGTATCTCACTGCATTAATTGCTACCTATCTATAGATATATAATAATAAGTAGTACCAGACCTGCTCATCCCTCTGCTTTGCTCTTACTACCTTGGTGCACAAGCCTTGCAAAGCTTTTTCTGTCCTTGTATGCAGGATTTTATTTTGTTTCCTTGGGTGGTTGAGTGATAAAATCAAGTGTCAGCTGCATAAACCTGGCATTTTGCTGCTTTTATGTCAACATCGGTTGAATTTGCTGGTTTAAAGGATCCCGTTTAAAGGATCCCATTCAAAGCCCAAGTTGGCTTTTGGGCTTCTTGCTGACACTAGTGTGATACCCAAAGGTGCAGGGCTTGGCTGTTGGCATGATTTGTGCTGTCTGTCCTACTTAAACAGGACTGATGTCTAACCCAGATGCAAAGGCATCAAGTTGAGAGGAATTTGGAGCCTGGAAACCCACAACCTTGAACTGAGGATTGTTAGTCTTCATCTGAGTAATGGGAAGAGTTAACAAGACCAGGCTTAATTCCTGCTACATAGAGATATGTAAAAATATATATATCATATATCTGTGTATATATATATATATATATATATATAT
>JBCJKH010049050.1:17063-29120 GCA_039877255.1 Loriculus beryllinus
GCTGTATCAGGGCTGTGACCTGAAGGTTTGATCTAATTTGGCCTAGAAACTGTTAAGTTTTAGGCCACTGGGAAAGACCCTAGCTCTGGTATTCTTCATAAGTAGCTACTCTTGCTGACACAACTGTGGTGCCTGAGGAGGGAAAGAGAAATAGTCCCTGTAGTGATGGAAGTGGTGCTGGCTTACGAAGAAACCTGAGGTGTGATTACTTCTCTGGAAAAAGTGAGTTTCTCTTTGCAGCTCGCCTACACCCAACCCTTCATGTGGTTGCTGGAAACAAGGTGTTGCTCAGTTTGATAAACCAGGGTTAATTAGCTATTATGGAGGAGCTATGGCTTTATTTGGAGGTTTAACTCCTGACCTCTTAGTAGGTTCAAGAATAAGCATTCTGTTTGCATTGCCTCTGAAGCTATGGGGGGGAACCCTCACTGTCTTGAACTCTCATGTCTCAAGGGCTTTTCTGGGGGAAACCCTGCTTTTGCTCTTCAGATCCCCTACCAGATCTTCCGTTCACCCAATGCTTCTGTCTCATACCTGAGTCATCTCACCAGTCTGCACTGGAAACAGCTCTAAATGCGATCATAGCTGCTCTGGGTGCTCTGTTATGGAAATACTCATTTGTATAGAGATGCTTTAATGACTCACTTGTTAATCCAGCTCCCGTTCAAACTGGTGGCTGCGGTGCGGGTGTATGGGCGAGCACATTGCCATATCCCCTGTTCCTGCAGCCATGTGGTGGCTGAGTACAAGGGGTTTTCCTGTGCTGAAGAGTGCAGGAAATTAATGTGGTTAATTTTAGTGTGCATTTGCCTTGATTGGAGTGACCTATGGGTCTGTCACCCTTTACATGAATAGCAGGTGTTGAGGACATTGCAGGTGCCTGTCTGCAGGATTCCTTGCAGCCTGGACTCATGAACAGTCTTAAAAATAATGATGATATTAAAATCTCCAAACAAAGACCAACCAAAGAAAAACAAAGCAGGGATGGGATGGGGAGAGGCTTTGCTAAAGCTTAAGTCTGCAGTGCCAGGAGCCTGCGGACGCCTGTGCCTCACCTGTAGCTCTTCTGCCCCACAGGCATTGACATCCTGAAGCTGGTGGCAGCCCAGGTAGGGAGCCAGTGGAAGGACATTTACCAGTTCCTGTGCAACGCCAGCGAGCGTGAGGTGGCAGCTTTCTCCAATGGCTACGCGGCTGACCACGAGCGCGCCTATGCTGCCTTGCAGCACTGGACCATCCGTGGCCCCGAGGCCAGCCTGGCCCAGCTCATCAGTGCCCTCCGCCAGCACCGGCGCAATGACGTGGTGGAGAAGATCCGAGGCCTGATGGAGGACACCACGCCGGTAAGGATGGGCTGGGTTTTGTGTGCTCTTGTCTGATGCAATACGTGTTTTGTCTGGCTATGGCAAGCATGAGACCCGACTGCATCATCAAGCTTAGCTCATAGCCAAATAGCTGGACACCATCTCTCCCTGGAGCTCCTCAGGGGCTTACAGTTAAGCTTTATATTACTTTTGAGTTTTGCCGAAGTTTGCTCAAAACCTTGTCAAAGTTTTGATAAACTTTTGAGTCCCAGGTGTTGTGGCTTGAATGTAATTTTGAAGGTCACCAGGAGAACCTGTTACTTGAGCCCTTATATTGGGGATGATCCACTGTAGGTGCTGGCCATTGCCTTGTCTGGAAGGTCCTGGACCAGTTGCTGTGTTAAAGCAGTACGTGGGATGTAAAAGCATGGAAGCACCTTGGGGTGCAGACTCAGCATGGTAGCACATTGTGTTTCTGCAAGGTTTACTTGCTGTAACCTGTTTGCCTCCTCTCCCTGAACTAGCTCCTGCACTGTGGATGTGGGTGGTGATAGAATGGCCCTGGGAGGTATAAAGAAAGCTGTGGGAAGTGGCTTGTGCAGGGGAGGCTGAATCCCTGGAGCCTCATGCCAGTGGCTGAGCTACACCACAGCATCCAGATTGTGAGCGGATGGAGCAGACTGCTCAGTGCCGGGAGCAGGCAGGGAGATTGATTTTGGGTTTTTTCTAATCTGCTGGTTGGAAAGCCTTTAATTAGTGTGAATTCCAGTCTGACTCAGTGATTTTTCCGTCCAAGTGCAGACAAATCAAGGCAGTTTCTCTCTGTACCAAACTGGTTTGATCCGAGTGAGCAGGTTGCCCTATTGTTGGTGGCACTTCGTGCTATAGAGGAAGTGAGGACTCTCATAAGCAATACAAACACATGCGTGCTCCCTATGGCTGAGGGCATGATGCCCTTGGGGTAACCAAAGTCAGCAGTGAGCATCTAATGTGTGTCAGTGTGTCCTAGATCTCAAGAGGTATGCACGGGTGGCTGTGCTCTCCGTGATGCCTTTGGCCCTCCTTGGCATCCCTGGGAGCAGAAAGGGGTTTCCCCATCAGTCCTGATGTTCCTCTGTCCATAAGAAGGGAGCGACACCACCAACTCATAAGTAAAAATTGTGTTATTAAAAGACAGAGCTCTTGGACAGCAAATACCTAAACCCAGCCAGCCTCTCTCTTCACCGTCCCATCTGCTATCACATTCTTGCCCAAAGCATTTATCTGGCATCTGACTTAAGCCTGCAAAACCTGCAGAGCCAAAGCTGCACTCTCCTGTCTGTCCCATTCCCTCAGGCAGCCCTTTGAGCTCCAAAATCCAAATATTTACAACCCCTGATAGGAATAAGGGAATTAATGGGAGTCTCTGGAGCGTTACGGTACATTGCAGGAACATTTTCCCTCAGGTGGGAACAACTCCACTGAAGACTCGCCAGTTTTTTAGCTGTGGGAGGTTATGCTGGTTTGGCATTGTGCTGAATGAATTTAGGTTAAAACGAGATTAGCCTTCTGAATCGTTTTGCTAGGGTTTGTTTTCTGCAGCCAGCACAGCAGCTGTGGGAGAAGGTTTCTTGGGGTGCATTTACCTTGAAGGGCTCCTGTTTCAGGTTTGCTCTGGCCTCGAATGCTTCCCAGCTTCGAGGTTTGCAGAATCTCCCTCCTTGCAGCCGGGCTTGCTGGGCAGCAGCATGCGAGCCTGGGCACTGTTCATTGAGCACAGGCACACCCCAAGTTAGTGCTGACAACAAGAAATATGGGGGGATAGAAGGGCAAAAGAGGTTTTTCACCACTATCCCAGGGAGCTGCAGTTCTCCATTGTGAGGTTAAAACCAGAAAAAATCAGTGCACTTGGCTATGGGCTTTTTTGGGGGTGCATAACAGCATTGTGAAGATACCAGGGGGTGTCTGTGCTTGCCTGGGCTGGCCTGGAGCATTGCTGCACAGCTGGCTGTGTTGGCTACTGTAAGTGTCCTACCCTGAGCAATGCTTTAAGAGCTTTTTATTTATGGCTCTGCTGGCCTCGGCTGAAATATTCCGGGGAATGGATGGAGGAGAAGCAAACAGCCTTGCTCAGGGCGCAGCCTCAGCAAAGCTTATAAAAAAGAATAATAAATTAATAAGGGAGATGTTGAAAATGCAGAGGGGGAGGCTGCAGCCCTGAGCCCAGCGAGGTTTACGTCCATAGCTAATTGCATGCTGCAGATAATTCATGAATCAGCAAATATGTCAGGGCTAGGTCTGGTGTGAGGCTAAGCAATGCAGGTTTTGGGGGTGCCCGAGGAGAAGAGGATGTGAAAACAGCCCCGTGTCCAGGCATGCAGCTGTGGCAATCAATGCCTTTTGGCTCCTTCCCTTCCTCTTTTGCAGGTCAAAACCCTGCAAAACCCTGCAAGTCAAGAGCCTGGAGCAAAATTCCCCCAGCAGCTCCTGCCCATCCCCTTTGTTTCCTCTCTTGACAAAGCTGAACTGGGCTGAACAAAGTAATTAGCAGTTCAGTTTGTGCTTTGTTAACCTCAAGTGTCCTCAGTGGAGCAAGGGTTTTGCTGGGGTGGGCATCACTGTTTTACTCTTGGTTTGCACTAAATTGTTATTTGATTTTCAGCAAACCAAGGCTGGGTTTGAACCAGGCCGGAGAGTGTACAATAAAAGAAAAATTAATGATTTATGAAGTAATATAAACCATAAATAACAGAAACACAAAAATACGAACTTTACAGATTTTTCCCTGCTGTGGTACCGCATCTCCTAGGATTTGTGTTCTGTGTGTTTGCAGTACAATGGGATTGGGAGTATAAAATGAAGCTAGAAGATGATGGGGTCATAACAGACTGAACTCAGTAGTGACTTAGCCTGTAGTTGACTTTGGAAACCCTTCATCATGTCTTTATCATCTCTTCATTATGGTTTGAGTTGAAAAGTGCGTGAGCAGATCCACAGAAAGGAGAAAGCTCAGAAGCTCTCATTGAGACACCATCTCCTGCTTGGAGAAGCACTTGGCCCACGGATGACTAGGGCTGATGGGGAAGAGCTGCTTCCTCTGTATACGGTTGTGTGTTTGTCTTGGTGTCTAAACCTTCCCCAGACCCAGCATTGCCCATCATGCGTTGTGTGAGGTTTGACTTGAGTAGCTCGTCTCCAGGGCTGCTTGTGTTGAGGGATGCTGGCTCAACCACGGAGGTGGTGTTGAGTGCTCTTCCGAAATCTGGCCACTGAGGTGAAAGGCACAGAGGACATTTGGGCTTTCCCACCCCAGCGTGCTGAGCACCTCTGTGCCTTTCACATCCTAGTGAAGGGCTTGCCTCCTAACTCTGCAGCACCTTCCCACCATTGCTGCATCTCTCTACCACCTCAATGAGACCTCGTGGCCTCACTAGTGGTATTTCACCTTCCAAGGCCTGGTCTGCCCTGAACGTGGACCACCAAACACCACAAGCCCCATGAAGCTGCTCATCCGATCAGATCCTCCTTGTGACAGTTGGAACTATAACGAGAATAGCATTGCAGGGCTGCCACCCACCCCACCCTGCTTCATGTGATGGGGTTCCTCCTCCTGCATCCCTTACAGAGGCATAACAGATCTGAGAATAGGGCTGGTGTCAGCCGGGTGTCATCTTTTGGCAGGGAATCCTGGAAACAGCCACTTCGGTGCTAAATTTGTCCCACCACATCCCGGGAGGATGCACAGCCACCCTCTGTGGCAGTAAACCTGCCACCAGCTTTTATTACTGCCTGGTTGCTGCAGGAAGGATTGCCCAAGGGAGGGGTTTTTTAATGCCTCCAACTGCTCCTTCCTCACATTAGCACAGCAGCTGCAGTTGCCGTTGACCAAGTTGATCTTTTATTGCCCTACAGTAAAACAAAGCAGAAAATGGGACCAACCAGTTCAAACAAAGCTGTTGGGACCAACTGTGAAAAGAAAACAAAGCCAAGCCTATGTCATTTTCTGCCCCCTTTTCAACTTTCAGGCACCCTGAGCTGCTTAGAGCATCCTCTCAGATGCATTGGGGTCCAAGAGGATGTCAATGCTCAAGCTGCAGTCTAAAGCTACAGAGGAGTTTTAGGATGGTTGGGGTTTTTTTGGCATTGCAAACCTCTTGCTGCAGTGCTCAGAAAAACCCAAAATCAAATTGGCAGGGTGCCCTGACTGGTTGCAGGAGGCTTCTGATGCGTCAAAGCTGCCGCGGCGCCTTCGGTTTTCATGCTGAACCATCCATCTAACAGTTTCCCATGTGTCTGTCTCTGCAGGTGCAAATGCAGCCTCAGTGGCAAGCCCAGGAACCCTGCAATGATGATGGAAAGGTGAGCAATTTGGTGGCTCTGGAAAAAGGCAGAAGGGCTGTGGAAGGTGGTTTTGATTTCTTTTCTTGTTTTCTTTTTTCCCTGGCCAGAGCTGGGTTTCACTCAAGCACCACTGTTCTTAAAAATAGGAATGGCCAAGGTGGCTTCAAGCAAATGAGTCATGGTATTTTCACACCTATTCTACAGGCTTCACCTCACAGCAACCTCTTGCTTTCCCTGGCTTCTCAAAACCCTCATTCCCACTTGCTTTTTTCCTGCGGTTTAAATATTAACAGGCATCCAAGCATCCTGTTTGCTTTGCCTCAAGCTCGCTACCGTTCAGCTATTTGGAAAGCTTTGGGCTCCGGGGAAGCCTACAGTCAAATAACCTCGGGTGATTTTTTTTCTCCTAGTGTCCTTTAGCAGCTGTTTAATTAAACTCCAGATGACTCACTTCTGGGAAGGGCTTTTCCCCTCTGCTGGGAAGGCAGAGCCGGGGCAGATGGCTGCTCCCTGCCCTCCCTGTAATTGCTCCTCAGCTGTTGGGCCCGTTTTTGGAAATGAGGAGGTGTGTTTGCTGCTGGATCTTAGATAGGTTTGCATGAGGAGAAACTCACCCCTGGAGCCCGTCTGTTATTTTTAAAGGTGAAATCAGTGTGTTGCAATTTAGAAAGTGGCCAGCCACTCTTCTGCTGCTTCCTTTGCTTTTCACCTATTAGTGACAACGGGTTGATTCCCATCGGTGAGCCCTGTTGGAAAGGGAGTTTCAGGAGAGAAGGCAGATTCTGTTATTTAAAATTTAAAGCTGACTTTTATTTTTAATATGCCTATTGCGTAATATGCTGAGCTAGAACAAATCCCCCCCTGTTTGTTTTCAATGGAGGGAGAGGGAAAAAAAGCCCTTTCATACTACCAGAAACAGGCTTCAATGTTAATTTAATGTGAACTAATGGGCGTCTCAGCAGACATGTGATTTGTGGGTGGCGAATTCCTCGACATGGGTGAGGAATGTGCCGGCACATCCATGCCGACACGGAGGTGGCTCAGCAGCTCCCTTTAATCCAAATTGTACATTTTAATCCCTGGGTAGTAAGCAAAGCATGTTGGCAGAAATAGCCTGGTCTTGCCTCTGTAAAAGGAGAAAACAAGTTGGGAGAATGGGTTGCATGTGGACAGGGCTTGCAAATCTGTTCTCTTGCAAGTCAAACAAGGATGCAGGCTTTGGGAAGAAGTTAAATATTAGGTGGTCTTTAAAGCAACCTGCTTGGGGGGACCTGGTGACATGCAGAGGTGCCCAAACTGCCAGCCAGGGTTGTGGGATATGGAATGCTGCCCCAAGCCTCTCATCACTGCAGGGAACAGGAACCAGAAAAGTTTTGCTTGAGATTTGCACCCTGAGGGATGCAGAGAGGCAGAGGAGAGTAGATAATGTTGGCTGCTGCCATGCAGGTAGGAAGGAGATGCAAAAAGGAAGATGAAGAGCACTGTCAAATTAGGAAGTGGGTTCACACCAGCACCAATGTGTGCAGCATGTCCCAGCAGTGCTGCCAGTGTCTTTGGGACTGTGGAGCCAAATGCTTGCCTGTGGCTCACATCAGGGTATCATAAAGCAAAGGCACTTGGGTGACACTGGGGTCAGTGCCAGCCCTTGCTTGTCCTTCTGGCCCTGAACTTGGAGTCTGGTGGGGTGGATTTGTCCATCACACTTTAATGGGGTACTCATGGGAGCAAGGGTGAGACTGGGCAAACAAATCATTAACTTGCAGTGTGACCAGTGTCACATGGGAGCGTGCGGCAGTGGAGGTCCCTGGGGGTCTCGCAGCTCTCACCCTGTAGCCTTGGCACTGACTGGAGGCATGGAATCAGGCTGTGCCTTGCTTTTAGCAAACAATAGCTGTGGAGCAGGATACGCAGGGGAAGCTTACCTGCTTGGACGTCATCACCTCATTCCCCAGGAGCTGAGAGTGAGAAGGAAAGACAAGTTAAAATGCTCTGCTGTGGTTCCATGTGCCAAGCTGGTGCTGCTGTTGCTCATACGAAGAGCATGGGTTTTGTTGCCCTTCCTGTCTGCTGAGCACTGACGTGCCAAATGCCATCACTCATGTCCCCTTGGGTCACCTCCAGTGCCTGTCTGCGTCAGTATGACCCCTGGGGGAAGGAAGCCTCTGAACATGGGAACCTTTTGCCAAGGATGGGCTGGGGTGTGTTGAAAGCCAGAGTGCAGAGGGATTTGAATGCAAGCCCATTGCATAGCATCCCCTGAGTTAATTTTCCGTCTCTTTCTTCCCCCCAAAGCTGGAAGCTGACAGACTGGCACTGCCGGTGAGCCCCAGCCCGGTGAGCCCTGCACCCAGCCCCAGCCCCAAGCCTCCTGAGGCAGCTGTCCTCACCGTGGAGCCCTCTCCTTCAGAGAAGAAATGCTTCTTCGTTGATGAAGCAGAGCCTCTCCTGCGGTGCGACTCAACCTCCAGCGGCTCCTCTGCGCTCAGCCGGACAGGCTCTTTTATTACCAAAGGTACCAAAATCAGCCCAGGAGGAAGTGGGAGGACCAAAGGGTTGCCATGGCGTGTCACATATGTTTAGCACATGCAGTAGAGCTGCCCAACATGATATCATTGAAGTAAATAACTGGGAAAACTGGCTCTCCAGGATACATTCATCACATTCTTGTTCCAGACTAGAATATCCTGTTAGCAAAGACGATAGAGATTTGAGAGGGGAAAGCACCTTTAAAGGCTTTTAACTCTTTGTGCTGACAGAAAAGTTGTAGCATCCCTGGATGTCTGGGGGGGTTCTTCTCACTTTTGGCTGTTGCATTGCCCTGTGCATTATTGCATGAGATGAAACCAGGAAAATGTCATTTCAAGATTGAATTAGTATTTATCGCCCTTGGTCCTGGTTGCTGTGTCATGTGACTTGAGATGTAAGTCACCATTAGTCACTCCCCTTCTTCTTGAGGGGTTTAATTTACTGCATTTAACCTGCTGCGTTTAATCTTCTTTCCTTCTGATGAAGGTGAAACACTGAGCTAAGTCAATGTACCTAATGTACACATGGGTGCGGAAATGAAGCTGACGCAACAAAAAACAACTTAAAAGAGCAGAATTCAGCTTTTTTTGGCTCCCCTTCTGCCTTCACTTTTCCGTGTTGGCTATTCAGCATTTATAAGCGCTGTGTTTGCTCTAGTGGGATCCTGGATTAGGTGCCTCAGCAGAGTGGCTTCTCCATCTTCTCCCCTCCCTATCACTCCTCACCCTCCATCTTTTCCCTCTGTTCTCCTTGTGACATGTACCTCTTCAGAGTTAGCAACAGGAGATGGACAAGGAAAGCCAGCCCTGTTTAGCAGATGTTTCTTAAAGGGTTTCTTCACCCTCTCTTTTCCTCCTACAGAAAAGAAGGACACTGTCCTGCGCCAGGTGCGCTTGGACCCTTGCGACCTGCAGCCCATCTTTGACGACATGCTGCACATCCTCAACCCTGAGGAACTCCATGTGATTGAGGAGATCCCACAGGCTGAAGATAAGCTGGACAGGCTATTTGAGATCGCTGGAGTCAAGAGCCAGGAAGCCAGCCAGACCCTCCTGGACTCTGTCTATAGCCACCTTCCTGACTTACTGTAGACTTGCTGGATCATCATGCACTCTCCAAATATCTGCTAGAGCTAGCTTGGCACTCGTTAAGACGACCGACAATACACAGGCAGGTTTTGTTGTAGAATATATGGCCAGTATTTTCATTGAGGTGTCCTTGATTTTTGGAGGGGGGGCAGTTTGCCAGCGTTGCACCCCTCCATTGTAACTCTATCGCTCGGTCCAAGTCTTTGCATCCTCTGCCCCCTTCCTGAGCCTCTCTTCTCCCTGTTCTTATTCCAATCAGATCAGTTGATGCACTTTAAAAAAAGAATAATAATATTATGGTTACCAAACTAAAAGACCATGAATCTGGTGTAATTTAACACATTGAATCGGGGATTGCTCTGTAACCTGCGTCTTCTGTCAGAGCTGTTGCTTGGAGTGACTGTCTCCCACCACCTCCCTTTGCCTTGGAGCGGTAAATGGCAAACACACACACAAAAACCCAGTTGTGGCTGGTTACTGTCTCTTAACACAGCTAAGCTTCCCACCCGAGCTGACTTTTTTAATGTACTATTGTCTCGCTCTTATCCATTGCTGAGGTTTTACTAGCACGGTTATTTATTGTATGGTTTTCACCTGGACAATGCATCGTGCTCCTATAAGCTAAAGCAGAAGCGCTTTAACCGCAAAAAGAAAGGGTCAGCCCCACCAGTCTTCGAGCCGATGAAAAGGTCCTCAGTTGAATGTAAGGAGTTGCCTTGCTGCTTGCGGGGATGGAGGGGCCCTGAAGGGAGCCGGTGCTGGACATGGGGAGGTGAAGGCGGCTGCCAGTGTTCCTGCTCTCCTTGTGGTGTAAGACTTAAACCAAGCTATGCTTTTACACTCATGTCTCTTGTTTTTTATACAGACGTGGCCGATAGGTTCTCCGAAGACCTTACCTGGTCTTAATAGTCTCTTCAAATCACACTTCACTTTTTATTAAAAGAAAAGAGATTGAGGGGTGGGAGGGGGGGAAAGCTGCACCGTAAGAAGTCTGTCTGATTATATTTGCAACTCTTATGCTCCCGTAACAAACAGTCTGTACTACGCTCAGTTTGAAGAAATCATGGTATGAGGGTGGCGTGTGCTGCCCCATGGGAAGGGGTGGGAGTGGGGGAAGAGGGGAATGAATTGAAAAATTGCCTTCCAGTGTACTAATTTATTAATAAATACTAGGTGTTTGTTACTTGACATGATTCCGAGTTAACCTCCTTAACACCTGCCTCTGCTTAGGGACGCCAGGGTTGGAGCAGGGGCTGCTCAGGGTGTCCATGGAGCAATCAAGAGGGAGATTTTGGGGTTTGAAGGTGGTGTAGGGGTTGTCTTCTGTAATTTTGAGGCCAAATGTGGCTGCTTCCTGTTGACAACATTGCCTTGAGTCCTCATGGTCTACACTGGAAATGCTTCCCCCCAGGGAGGGTCCCTGCAGTGAGGCAGGGTGGGGAACACGTGTTAATCCCCATAGTGGTGAGCAGATCAGATGGCTGATGGGGCTTGCAGGGTTGGTTTTTACAAGCTCTCAAAGGCTTTGCAGGCATTTGGGGGGGGACTGAAGTATTAATTTTCCAGGATGCAGCTGCTGTGCTGAGTCATTCCTAAGCGGAGGTCTTGCAGTCACAGCATTTCTGTTGTCCTGTTACATTACCAGTGTCCTTAACATCTCCACTTCCAAATAACTCATCCGTTGTTATTCTGTCTATGAATGGAAATGTTAATGGGACAAATGCTTCTGGTTTATAATACTGTCATTTTGTATACTTAGCCCGGAGTGTTTTCTGTTAGCTCGGGTAGTGTGTTTTCCTTCTGGCTGGTGTTGAAAATTGCTGTTACAGTACTATACATAGGTACAGGATTAAAACTTTTCAACACATGGACATATCAAATACAGTGCAAAACAGCAAGAACCTTTACTGGGAGCACTGGAGTGGGCTTTTTCCTTGCTGGCAGTGCCAGCTTGCAGCCACTGAAGAGCTCAATGCTTCGACATGCCTTCAGAGCATCATGAAGAAATCATTAGCATGGCTCATGTTCCTGGCATACACCAGGTTGCTAAAAGCAGTATGGAGGTGCAGCCCAGCACCACTCTGTTGGCAAGTGGATTTTTTTACATCCCCATATGGGGAGTGGTGGTGGTTGCTGTTGATGTGCCCAGGCAAGAATTCACAAGGGGAAGGGAGGTGTGTGATCATGGATTCAATCAATAGCTTAAGGCAAGCGCAAACCACTGGCTTTAAATTATCCTTAGCAGGCTCTTGGAGTGACTCCATCTGGGAAACTGGGGCTTTGTCCTTTATAATGATGGTTCAAGTTCTTCCAGGTACAGACATGGGTTGCAAGCACCAGAGCCATTGTACCACCCTCCAAGGGCACCACTGCCTTCATCCCGCAGCTCTGCTTCCCATCCTGGCAGCTGCTTGTGCTTTCTGATGGGCTTTGAAGGTATAGTGAAACAAAATGGTCCTGAGAAAGATGATTTAGCAACCAGCTGAAGAAATCATAGTTACAGAATGGCTTGGGTTGGAAGGGACCTCCAAAGGTCATCTAGTCCAACCCCCTGCAGTGAGCAGGTTCATCTTCAACTAGATCAGGTTGCCATTCAGAACCACATCCAGCCTGCCCCTGAGTGTTTCCAGGCATGGTGCATCCACCACCTCTCCAGGCAACCTGTGTCAATGTTTCACCACCCTCATGGTGAAGAATTTCTCCCTCATATCCAGCCTCAATCTCCTCTCTTTTAGTATAAAACCATCACCCCTTATTCTATCACAACAGCCTGGCTAAAAAGTCTCTCCCCATCTGTCTTGTAAGCCCCTTTTTAATAC